>RJWM01002451.1:80660-128823 GCA_004363535.1 Dasyprocta punctata
AAAAAAAGAAAAATTCTAGCACCAGAAGGGAGGCTTTTATAGCTGGATCCGAGTCAAAGAGGCAACAAGAAGCTGGACTAAAAGGAGGATGGGAGGTGGGGGACTAAAAATGGCCAAGATGCAACGTGTACCTGTACCAATTCCCCACGATGAATGGAATTATTATGCCTCGTGAACAAATATTAATATAATTTTTAAAAAGCCAGACTACAGAGGGCCATGGAAGCCACCTTGAGAAGCCTCCCTGTTACTCTGAGACGGGAACTTACGTTTTTAACAGGATCACTATGGTAACACTGCTGAGGAAGCTGTCTCAGGGCAAGGACAGAGGAAAGGAGACAATTAGCACGATACTGGATACTGCCGTAACTGCGTGTGGTGGCGGTGGAATGGAGAAGGGCTGGGCTCTAGAAATGTTTTGAGGGACAAAGAACAGGAGCTGCTAATGGATGACGTGAGAAGTGGGAAGATGACCACTGTTTCCGGATGTCTGAGCAGGAGAGGGAGAAACAGGCCCAGGCGGGAATGGATGGAGACAGGAGTTTGGTTGGGGATGTGCTGCAGTTGAGGGTTTTCTAGCACGGAAACGGGGTGTCAAGCAGGCAGCTGGCTGCAGATGACGCATTCTGGAGAGCAGTTCAGGCTGGAGCTGCAGTGTGGGACTGACCAGTGCGTGGGCAGTGACCAAGCTTGAGCTGAACGAGGTCACCTAGGTAGTGATTTAGAGGAGGAAAACACAAGGGTTGAGCTCTGGGACATCCTAAGATTTGGAGGTGGGGAGCTGCATTACTCAGTTTTCCATTCCTCTAGCAAATCACAGAGATAAACAACTTACAAAGAAAAAAGGTTGGCTAGGTTTTTGGTGGTTTCAGACCATGGCCTATCAGTGCTATCTCTGGGCACAAGCCAGGCACTATGCCCGGGTGGGCTGTGTGTGACGGGGAAAAGCCGTGTGACTCACGGCCCAGGCACAGAAAGAGAAAAAACGTTGGGAATAGTGGCAAAGGCCTGTGATCCCAGCCCGGGGAGGCCTCTGTGAGTTCAATGCCAGCCTGAACTACAAAGTGAGACCCTGTTCTCAAAGAGGGTGAAAAAAGAGAGAGAGAAAGAAATCCTCTCTGAGGGCATGCCTCCAGTCACTTTCCAGTCTCCCATCAGACCTCACAGATTCAAATCTCCCAGCGGTGCCATGCTGAAGACCTTCAACACAGGTAACATTCCTGATCGAAACCACAGCAAGTTATAAAAAGAAAAAGAGAAAGGCAATGGAGATTGAGGAGGAAAATAAAGATGGAATGGCACCTTGGAAGGCAAGGAGAGACCCTGTTTCAAGGACACATTGAAGAGACTGCTCTGCTAAACTGCTAGGGCTGGCAGGCCAAGGAGGGGAGCGCTGAACAGCAAGCCTGGGCTTAGGAGGCGGCTGCCGGTGAGCCTGGAAGGCAGGCTCTAGCATGACTAGGAGGCAGAGGGAGAGGGAGAGCACAGAAAACTCATGTTTTATTGTGCAGAGAGCCTGAGGAATGGGACCGTATCCAGAGGGCTGTTTGATCAAGAGAAGAGTTGTCTTTATTTACTGCTTTCCTTTTTAAAGGCCTGGGCCACCACGCCCAGCTGTGTTTTGGTCTTTAATGTGTGTGTATGTGTGTGTGTGTGTGTGTGTGAGATTGGTCTTTTTGAGGCAGGGCCTCACTATGCAGTTTGGGCTTGCCTTGAGCTCACTTTGTAGCCCACACTGGTCTCGAACTCGAAACGATCCCCCTCCCTCAGCCTCCCGAGTGCTAGGATTACAGGTGTGAGCCACCACGCCCGGCAGAGTTTTTTTTTTTTTTTTTTTTTTTTTTTTGCGGCACCGGGGATTGAACTCACAACCTCGAACCTGCCAGGGCAGGCACTTAAGCCACTGAGCTGAACTCCCAGCCCTAGTTTTTTTTGAGGCAGGGTTGCACTATGTAGCTCAGGCCAGCCTTGCGCTCGTGTTGTAGCCCAAGCCGGCCTCAAACTCACAACGCTCCTCCTACCTCAGCCTCCCGAGTGCTGGGATTAAAGACATGCGCCACCACGCCCGGCTTGTGTTTTGGTTTTTAAATGAGAGAACCTGAGGATGAAATGGGAAGGAACTGAGAGACACAGACAGGAAGCAACTGGAGGGTGATGCTGTTAGCGGCACGTGATGACTCCCACAGGCAGCGGGGACACAACTGTGGCTCCGCCCTGCAGTTTATCACCTACGGTCATAAGTGAGATTTGTGAAAACAATATGTATTTTTCTTTTTTTTTTCGCGGCACTGGGGATCGAACTCACAACCTCACACCTGCCAAGGCAGGCACTTAAGCCGCTGAGCCAAACTCCCGGCCCTAATTTTTTGAGGCAGGGTCGCACTATGTAGCTCAGGTCGGCCTTGCGCTCGCTCGCGTTGTAGCCCAAGCTGGCCTTGAACTCACAATGCTCCTCCTACCTCAGCCTCCCAAGTGCTGGGATTAAAGGCGTGTGCCACCACGCCCGGCTATTGTATTTTTTTTTTACCATTCAAGTTTGTGAGGCTCCCCCACCCCCTGGTTTTGCTGAATGACTGTCACCTGAGCCAGGTAAGCCTCAGTGTGAAAGGCAGCTGGCCCTACTTCTGGATGGCTAGTCTTAGGAAACCCCTCCCTCAGTCTGCACTCAGTTCTCCACCTAACCTCCCCTTACGGCCCGGCTCAGGCTTCCAGAGCTGCTGGGAGAAGGCCGGCTCTGACGTAGTCTGGAAGCAAAGGAAGACAGCAGCGTGGGCTGTCTCTGCCAGGGAGGACACTGTCAGACCTTTGGCCATCCCTTACCTACCCAGGACTCCTGCAGTCTCCTGGCTCACCCAGGGACACTCCTGACACGTCAGCTCACCTGGGGTGACAGTGTCAGTGTACGACCTCTTGACTTCCTTACTGCTATTCAGATCACTATGGTAAGAAGCACTTTATTTTGCCAAAGTGGATGTGGATGTGGCAATAACTGAGCGACAGGAAAATACTTTATGCAGAGATTTTCCTCTTCTACAACCTGCAGCCTCCTTTTTTTTTTTTTCCCAGCCTTCCACTAGCCTCTAACTCAAGGCAATTAATGTTGTGGCAGTGGAACTATTGACAAGATCATAGTTTCAGTGTTTCTAACACATGGCAAAAAAAGGAACACAAATTGGCACATCAGAAATCATACTTACAAGAATATCAGTATTTTCAAAATAATTCCTCCAGTATGGTCTGATTTTTCTCTGTCCACCAATGTCCCATACATTCAGTTTAAAACCCTGTGACTGGACACTTTTGATGTTAAAACCCTGAAACAGACAAAAGCAAAAATACGAAGTTTTATTAATTCTGATAAATTTAGTAAGTTTGCGTGTGTTGGGGATCAGACCCAGGGTCTTGTTCACACTAAGCACATGCTCTGCCACTGAGCTGCGTGCCAGCCTCCATTCGCTGTGTTTACAGTTTATTTGGGAGTACCGGTCTGCCAGATGTAACAGGCGTTTTGTGGGCTGGTGATGCAACCCAGGGCCTGTGCACGCTAGGCAGGCCCTCTGCCTCGCAGCTGCGTCCCAGTCCCAGATGTGATATGGCCAATACTGAAAATGGCTAACTGTGATAGAGAAAAAAATGTTTATATGGATGTATTTCATTCAGGTTGCAATCAGCGTTGGTAATGTCTGGGACAACAAGATGTTTTTCTATAATGGAAAAAATATACAAGGGTTGGAGATGTAGCTCAGGGGTAGAGCACTTGCCTAGCATGCATGAGACCTTGATCTCTGGCACCACAAGAAAGAAAACTGTATCTATATGACATACATGTACCATACATGTGACTGCTGAGGACGGCCATGGTAGGTAGGTGAGAACACCTACGATCAACATAGGTCACATCCTCTGAAAAATCCACAGAATGATAAATGTAATAGCATACTATGTGAAGTTAATCAAAAAAAGCTAAATCTGAAGACAACAAAAAAGAACAAACGTTAAGTGCTGATAGTAACTTGTTTTGTTTTTGTTTTTGGTCTTTTTGAGACAGTGTCTTGATATGCAGTTCAGGCTGGCCTTGAGCTCACTTTGTAGCACAGGCTGGCCTCAAACTTGTAGCAATCCTCCTGCCTCAGCCTCCTGAGTGGTGGGATTACAGGCATATGCCACCAAGCCCAACTTTGATTGTAACTTTTAATTTCTGTTATTTAATGGTTGCTTTATGGCTTTAGCATATATTCTCAAGTGCTATTTTTTTTGGTGGGAAGGTGTTATGGTTTATATACATTGTGTCAACTTGAGAAGTCTAGAAGCTTAAGTAACTCAGCAGCTCTACATCCTGGGGTGTAGAGCACAAGCAGTTACCTGTTCATTGTATCAATTTGAGAAGGTGGAAGTTTAGCTGAGAGACTCAGGAGGGAGCCAGGGTTCTTACTTTGTAAATATCCTCATCCTGCCCAAAGGAAGGCAAGAGGATTTGTGGATGCTACACCCACCCTGGGGGGGGGGGTCCTGTGTACAATATAAGGAAGAAAAAGAGGCTTGCTCTTGCCCTCTTTTTGCTCTAGCTGCCTTTGCTTGCTGCTGCCTTGAAGTGTTGTCCCTGTGCCATGCCAACCTGCCTCGGAGCCAGCTGATTATGGAGTGAAACCTCCAAAAACTATAAGCTAAATAAACCTCCGGGCATGGTGGCGCACGCCTTTAATCCCAGCACTCGGCAGGCTGAGGTAGGCGGAGTGTTGTGAGTTCGAAGCTGGCCTGGGCTACAACGCAAGCACAAGGCTGACCTGAGCAACATAGTGTGACCCTGCCTCAAAATAAGTAGGGGTGGGAGTTTGGCTGTGACTTAAGCGCCTGTCTGACAGGTGCGAGGTTGTGAGTTCAATCCCTGGTGCCGCAAAAAAAAAAAAAAAAAAAAAGCTAAATAAACCCTTCCGTCCGTAATTTTGGGTGTTGGGTGTTTTGTCCCAGCAACGAGTGAAAAGTAACCAAGACAGAAGGGGAGCCATGGACTTACTATATAGTTCAGGCTGGTCTTGAACTCACTATGCAGCCCAGACTGGCAGCAAACTTGTAGCAGTGAGCCTCCTGCCTCAGTCTCCTAAGTGCTGGATTACAGGAGTACACCACCACTGTTGGTTTAAAATGCTAAATTTGAAGGGAGACAAAAGCTGGGTGTGGTGGCACATACTTATAATCTCAGCACTTGGGAGGCTGAGGCAGGAAAACTGCCCCCAGTTCAAGGTCAGCCTGGGCTGCATGGTGAGTTCAGGGTCAGCCTGAACTACATAGTGAGACCCAGTCTCAAAACATGTCTTCCCAAAATATAATAAAAATAAATAGTGACAACAGCTACAAATTTGGAGGGCTAGACTCTTCACAAGCATAGCTCAAAATCACTTTCCTTCTTTGTTGTGAGTTCGAGTTAAGCCTGGACTATAAAGTGAGTTCAAGGCCAGCCTGAACTGCATAGTGAGACTCTGTCTCAAAAAACAGGGCTGGGGATTTAGCTCAGTGGCTAAGCGCCTGCCTGGCAGGCAAGAGGTTGTGAGTTTGATCCCCAGAACAAAAAAAACAAAACAAAACAAAAAAAATCACTTTCTTCCTATGAATTAATCAGAGGAAGAGGCAGCTGAACTGCGGACCTGTGGGTGAAGGCTGGGCTGCAGCCATGGCAGACAGGGGCGGGGCCTGTGGAAGTGCAGTCCTCAACAAGTGATGGAAACAGAAAGCCTCTGAGACTGAGTTGCAGCCGCATCTCTCTCTCTTTTTTTTTGTTGCTACGGAGAATTGAACTCAAGACCTTGCGCTTGCCAGGCAGGCGCTATATCCCTGAGCTAAGTCCCCAGCCCTCAGCCTCATCTCTGATGAACTGTTTTAGGACAGCAACCCCAGGCAGAACTCTGAGGAAGGTGAGCAAATCAGGGTGGTCAGCTGGGAGTCAGTCTGGAGAGAAACAAATTAATAAGACCTCTGGGGCTTAGAGAGGAGGTACTTTGTGAACAAGAGTTCAAAAGAAAATAACAAAACCCAAAACCTTATTGCAAGAGAGATAAAGGGAAACCAGGATTTAAAAATCCAATCAATAGTTTGCTACCATAGAAGAGATATTTCCTCTGGGAGGAAAAGGCAGGGGGATCACAAGTTCGAACCCAGCCTGGGAAGCTTAGTGAGACTCTAAGAAAAATAGAGCTGGGAACAAAGCTCACCACGAAGGCCTGGGTTCAATACCCAGTTCCCCTCCCCGCCCCAGAGACACTCCTTCCAGAGGACTCGGGGTGCAGGGACCTGCAGAGCCTTCACCCACACAGAGACACGCTGCAGCTGGCCCCGCGCCACACTGCCGCTGTGTGCAGGGAGCCGCAGACACACGCCACCCACCTTCCCCTGAGGGACAGTTGCAGGGCACAGCTGGGATGATGCTGCCTACCACTCCACTGAAACGCCAATGACCCAGCCAATGAGAAGTCTAAGAATTCTAAAGGGAGACAGCCTAAGCTCATTATGAAAAGTGCCTTCGGTGGGACTTGCTGAGAGACTGACTTCTGTGGGTTTACATTATATATTCAACAATGTTAAGTATTAAACTCAATAATATCAAATCTTTTCTGGAACGAAGCAGGGAACAGATACCAGTATCCTGGAACTTGACCATATGTATCAACTGCCTTAAATTTCTTTCTTTCTTTCTTTCTTTTTTTTTTTTGCAGCACCCGGGATTGAACTCACAACCTCACACCTGTCAGACAGGCACTTAAGCCACTGAGCCAAACTCCCGGCCCTGTTTTTTTTTTTTTTTGAGGCAGGGTTGCACTGTGTAGTTCAGGCCGACCTTGTGCTCGCATTGTAGCCCAAGTCGGCCTCGAACTCACAACGCTCCTCCTACCTCAGCCTCCCGAATGCTGGGATTAAAGGCGTGCGCCACCATGCCCGGCACAACTGCCTTAAATTTCTAAAAGTCATCAGATCAAGCAAAGCTGGCAAATTATTGTAAGGACATACTATAATAAGTGGATACAAGCATTTTGAGATGTGTTATATGTACAGAATACAGAAAGATGTTCATCACTCATGAAGTGAAAAGAGATATATTCTATGTGAGCTGTTTTTAAAAAAAACATTAAATTACCCATTACACACATACACACATGCAAGTGTAAGGAAAAAAACTCTGAAGTTGTGTGTAGTGGTGCAAGCCTGTAATCTCAGCATTCTGGGAGGCTGAGGCAGGAGGAAGATAAGTTCGATCCCAGGCTGGGCAATTTAGCTATTTAACAGGACCTTACCTTAAAAAAAAAAAAAAAAAGAAAAGAAAAAAGAAAAGAAAGGAAAGGAAAGGAAAAAGAAAAAGAAAAAGAAGATGGACGTGGTGGTGCACACCTATAATCCCAGCACTCGGGAGGCTAACGCAGGAGGAGCGCTGCAAATTCAGGACCAGCCTGGGCTACAAAGTGAGTTCAAGGCCAGCCTGAACTACATAGTTTGTTTGTTATTTTGTCTTTTTGTCAAAAAGACAAAATAACAAACAAAACACACACACACACACACACACACACACACCAAAAGCGGGGGATGCAGCTCAGTGTAAAGTCCCTGGTTCAATCTCAGTACTAAAAAACAATAAAAAACCAAAACCAACCTGAATGGGTACATTTCCAAATGTTAACAGTGGCTCTGAGTTTTATTAGTGATTTCTAATTTCTCAATTTTATTTTATCTACACTTTCTAAATTTAATGAGCATCTATTACTTTTTCTATTAAAAAATACAGTACAAAAGTTTGTTCTTAGAGAATAAAATGAAAGCCGGGTGTGGTGGTGCACACCTGTAACCCCAGCACTTGGGAGGCTAAAGCAGGAGGACTGCTATCAATTCAAAGTCAGCCTGGACTGCACTAGACCACGTCTCAAAAAACAAACAAACAAGCAAACAAACAGAGAAAAGAAGGAAGGAAGGAACTCTGACATGCTACAACAGTCACCATAACACATCAAACAAAGCCTGAGGTTACAACTGGAACTCTGTGCTTCTGACTTGGAGTTTATCTGTTTGCAATGTGGAAATCTTCACCTTAGTGATACTGAGAATTAGCCTGCTGCTGATATTAAAAAGGCCGGCCCTTCTTGTCCTGCCAGAAACCCTGACACACTCGTACGTGTCTTCACTCTTCGGGGCCCCACTGCTGCGAGTCGCGCCAGCTCCGGCTGCACACTACATTTGCTCAGAAAACGCCCACCTGCTCACTTGGTAGCAGTGAGGAGAGTTTTCTGTAAAGAGCTGTCGATCACCAACACTCACAGGCCAACAAGTCACAAACCAGCACAGCCACCAGACAACAAGCCCTTGTCCTTGTACCATGACAGAAGACGCTGAACAGCACTGCTCAAGATAAATCCTCTACCGCCCCAGCACTTTTACTGTGACTAAGTTCAGCGGCTGTCCCTGTTAGTTCTGCCATAAATCAGCTTTCTCAGATTCCTTAAAGGGAATGAAGCCTAAAAAAGCCAGGTGTGATTGTGCACCCTGTAATCTGGGAAGCTGAAGCAGAAGAATCTCTGAGTTAGAGGCCAGGCTGGATGACACAGACAGACAACATGTAAAAAAAAAAAAAAAAAAAAACCAGGTGCGGTGGCACATGCCTGCAATCCCAGCACTTAGCAGACTGAGGCAGGAGGATTGCAGGAGTTCAAGATCAACCTGGACTACACAATGAATTTTAGGGTAGACAGTCTACATAGTGAGACCCTGTCTCAAAAAACGGGGAAACAAACAAACAAATAAACAACAAAGCCTGCAATCTCAGCTGCTCAAGAGGCAGAGACAAAGAAAACTGTAAGTCTGAGGCTAGCTTGGGCATGCCTCCATTCATTGATTCATTCATTTATCGCTATTGGGGACTGAACCTAGGATCTTTGCACTGAGTTACACCCCTGCCCTTTTTTTTCCCCCAGTACCAGGGATCGAACTCATAACCTTGCGCCTGCCAGGCAGGCATTTAAGCCACTGAGCCAAACTCTTGGCCCTAGTTTTTTTGAGGCAGGGTTGCACTGTGTAGCTCAGGCTGGCCAAGCTCACGTTGTAGCCCAAGCCGGCCTTGAACTCGCAACGCTCTACCTATCTCAACCTCCTGAGTGCTGGGATTAAAGGCGTGCACCACCACACCCGGCTCCCCTGCCCTATTTTGCTTTTACATTTTGAGACAGGGTCTCTAAATTACTAAATTGTATAGATTAGGCTCAAACTTCTGATCTTCCATGCCTCAGTCACCTAGAGTGCTGGGTTATAGACATGTACCATCATGCTCGGCTTCAAAATAAAATTTAAGAAAGGACTGGGCACGCAGCTCAGTGGTAGAGTACTTCCCTAGTATGTCCAAGTCTGTGACTTTAATCCCTAGTACTTAAAAAAAAATGAAGGCCTGCTAAAGGCCTTCCGACCAGTACTCTCATCCTGTGGGACCCCACTGCCTTGCCCTTTGCATTCTGCTTGGTTGGCCTTAGGAAAGAAAAGGTGGATGAGGCTGGATTTCACAAGTTATGAAACTGTTTCTTAGTTTTAAAATGACACACACAAAAAAATAAAAAATAAAATAAAATGATACATGTTTATATTAAGTCTGAAAAACACACAGTAAAATATTACCAGTTGTTTTCCCCAGGAAACGTGTTTTCTTTTACACGCTGTCTGTAACTTCGTAATCAAAGATACAGGGTTTTTTTGGTAGTGGTGCTAGGGATGAAACCCAGGGGCTTGAGCATGTCCTGTCAAGCACTCTACCACTGAGATACTCCCCCAACCCTGAAAACGATGTTTTAAAAACAAATGTATAGGTCTGGGTGTGCAGCTCAGTGGTAGAACGCTTGCCTGACATGTGTGAGGCTCTGAGTTCAATCTCCAGCACTGGTGGGAAAAAAAGCTACTCTAAGCCGGACATGGTGACTATGCCTGTAATCCCAGTACTCAGGAGGCTGAGGCAAGAGGATTGCCATGAGTTCAAGGCCAGCCTAAACTACATAGTGAGACCCTGTCTCAACCCCTCCCCCCCAAACAAAGCTAATTTATAACTGATCTAAGGTCATGACACAAACCACCATTTATTTTACATATGTAGATGGATAGATAATTTTTATGTATTTATTTATTTATTTTTAAACTTTTGAGACACGGTCTTGCTATGTAGTTAAGTCTGGTCTTAAATTCATTATATAGCCCCTCCAACTTGCAGCAATCCTTCTGCTTTAGCCGCCCAAGTGCTGGGATCACAGGCGTGTGCCCCTGTGCCCAGTAACCCCCGTTTATGTACCTGACTATGGTAGATAACACGGGACATAAAATGTACCATTTTAACCATGTGAACGGTCATTTACTGGCATCAGCGCACTGAATACGTTCACATTGTGAGCCTGCATTATAGAACTGCTTTCTTCTTGGGAAACTGATCGGGGTCTACTGGGTACACAGAACTCTCCACGCCTCCACCCTGCTCCAACCACCTCTGTCTCCAAAAATGTCCTACTTGTGAACTCTCTGCTATTTTTACCCTGTATGGTCTTTTCTCAGAAACAATACTTGCAGGCGGATACTGTCTTTCCAGTTGCTGTTACCACCCCCCGGAGGGACACGGAATCTGAAGCCAGGGCAGCACTCACCTGTGTAGGTGTGATGTGGCTGATGTCTTCAGAGGCCAGCTGCTTCAGCAGAGTGGTCTTGCCAGCATTATCCAAACCAAGGAGAAGGATTCTCACCTCCTGGTCTGGCGCACTTTTCAATTTGCGCAAAATGGAGAGTAAGCCCTTGAACAACCATAAGGAGACAGATTACTCTTAGACATATTGGCTTTGTTATTACTGCACATCAGAATGACTTCTTGAAAAAAGTTCTACGTTATGGAGAGCTTCCTATTGCTTTCCAACTCTAACACCACGTATACCACTTGTTCCTTTCAAGTTTTATCAGGATTACTATACTGTAGCACATTTAGCAAGTTAATAATAACATGGCTTTAGACTGGGTATGGTGGTGGACATCTGTTGTCCCAGGACTGAGGAGGCTGAGCCAGGAGGATTGTTGCGAGTTTGAGGTCAGCCTGAGCTATGTAGCAAGATCCTGTCTCAAAAAAGCAAAGCAAATCAAACCAAACCATGGCTTTAAAGAAGGATAAACTTGAGTCTTTTTTAGGAGAATGGATGCATCTTGAGACCATAACATGAAGTGAAATATGTCAAACAAACAAGCTTAAATATCACATGGTTTCTCTCATATGAAAAACTCAAAATATAAAGAACAAAATAAAAGATAGGTAATAGGAAGTAGGGAGAGGGTCAAACAGGGAGGGGATCAGGAGATGAGGGGGGAGATAGGGGACGGGGATGAAAACGGAAACGAGACGTTCTGCACGTGCACTGACTCCATACAAGGGATGTAAACATTGTGTGCTGCAAATATAGACTAATAAAACATAAAAAATTAGTAATAATAACATGGCTTGTTTTCGCTCCTCCTATTAGTCCAGTTGAGCAGTCACTACAAACCTTATGAAGTGTGACATATACCTCTATCTGTATTTCTCAAGTCCTCCATAACCACTTGGATTAGAACACTCATCAGACTAGGTAACTGTATTGCATGACCTGTGTCCCCCCAAGGCCTCATCTAATTTGGAAGGGGCTGAGTCTGGCGTTAGTGATTGGTTTGTTGTGTAGCCCTGGGACTGATGATGTGCGTGTTGCCCCTGCCCAGGGGTGGAGCCAACATACAGTGTAAGGGAGGTGGGTCTTCCCCTCTCTTGCTCTTCCGCTCTCTCTCTCTCTTGCCAGGCTCGCACACCTTGCTCTTTGGCAGCCGCCATGAATGGCAGCCCCACCACACCATACTGCCTTGGAGCCAACCAAGTATGGACTGAAACTCCCGAGAAACTGTAAGAAATAAACCTTTCCTTCCCTAATTTTGGGCGCCAGGTATCTGTCTCGGTAACAAGTGAAAAGTAACTAAGACAGTAACTGATTTTTGTATTTTGCTTCTTTACTGTGGTGAAGTTCCTCATGGGGAAGGATTATTGCTTTTATATTCTACCCTGGCACCTTTTATTTTTTATTTTTTATTTATTTATTTTTTTTTGCGGCACCGGGGATTGAACTCACAGCCTTGCGCCTGCCAGGGCAGGCACTTAAGCCACTGAGCCAAATTCCCAGCCCTGGTTTTTTGAGGCAGGGTCACACTATGTAGCTCAGGCCGGCCTTGCGCTCGCGTTGTAGCCCAAGCCGGCCTCGAACTCACAACGCTCTGCCTACCTCAGCCTCCCGAGTGCTGGGATTAAAGGCGTGCGCCACCACGCCCGGCTCCTGGCACCTTTTAGATAAACACTACATAATACACTGGGTATGGTAGCATATGCCTATAATCCCTATATTCTGGAGGCTGAGGCAGGAGGGTCACCATGAGTTTGATACCAACCTGGACTACATAGTGAGCCTGTCTCAAAAAAGCAAAACAAAGGGCAGGGATATAGCTCAGCAGCAGGAGCGTACGCCTGGCAAGTGCAAGGTCTTGAGTTCAATTTCCAGTACCAACAATAACACTGTACCACTGAGCAACACACCCCCAGGCCTTCAATGATACTCTGAGACCAGTTATCACAGGAGTTTATATTGAGTCCAGACTCACAGATGCACACAATAGATGGTATAAAAAAGGCTCTCGGCCTAGAGTGTACAATTCGCCTTGGATTTAGAATGACTCAAAAGAGTCTACAACCAGGAAGTAGGGTTGAAGGGAGGCTAAGGGGATGGGAAAAAAAGAAGCAAGATATATCGTGTTCAGGTACAAATTCCTTATGATGAATGTGATCATTATGTATACCTAAACATATCAATAAACTTAAGAAATCAAAATGAAACAACTAGATAATAGTCATAGAATTAAGTAGAATTATCCACCCAAGTTAATGCAAGATTTTAAGGTGCTACGCCCAAAAAAAGAAAAAGAAATCTACATAAAATTATACCTAAGCACTCTATTTAAGACTTTATTTCAGTCAGGTGTGGTGGTGCATGCCTGTGATCCCAGCACTCGAGAGGCTGAAGCAGAAAGATCCTGCAAGTTCAAGGCCAGCCTGGGCTACACAGTGAGTTTAAGGCCAGCCTGAACTACATAGTGATGCCCTGTCTCAAAAAAACAAAAACAAAACAAACAAACAAAAAAGGACTTTAGTTCCAGGCAGGCCCTCAAGCATGCTAAGCAAATGCTCTACCACTGAGCTAAATTCTGAGCCACAAAATTTTACTTGACAGTTTTGCTCTGTCCTGCAGTTGGACATCTGGGTCTAAAGTTCAGGCATGGATACAAGAATCAAGGATCCCAGAGTTTAAAAGGAATATACTATAATCTAATCTTCTAGCCAGAATAGAAATCACTTCAACCTGAGTCTTAGAATTACATAAAATGGTTGCATTTGTTATCTGCATTGCACCAGGCCACAATTCAGACCAGTTTGTTCACCAGGATCAAATAATACTTCTGTGAAGAAATTCAACAATTAGGCCTTTGGACCATAATATGCAAATATGCATCATTAAGAGTACCTAATTGCCTCAGATTCTGGGTCTACTACTGCTGGTATGAGGCTTCTGCTAACTTGAAAAGGACATGTTAACCTCTCCAGGGCTCAGTGTTTTCCAGCAGTAAAGTAAAAGGTTTAGTCTAACATACAAACAAATTTTACAGCAAAAGATTTATGAGAGAGCTGGGCGTGGTGGCACATGCCTGCAATTCCAGCACTCCAGAGGCTGAGGCAGGAGGTTCCCTGCAAATTCAAGGACAGCCTGAATTACATAGTGAGACCTTGTCGGAAAAAACAAGTAGGAAACAAACAAACAAACAACTTATGAGAGAGATCAAATAGATTTGAAACCACGGAGACAGGGAAGGAATGTTTATCTGATACTTGGCACCAAGCGTGCTAGGCAAATGCCCTACCACTGAGATCCAGCCCTGGCCCACTAGGACAGGCTCTCACTCTGTAATTCAGGCTGGCCTCAAACTCACTGTGATCATCCTGGCTCAGCCTGGCAAGTGCTGGGATTACAGGCCTGTACCACCATGCCTGGCCCCCAGGACTTATTTTTTTTATTGTGAGACAGGGTTTTGATAACTTGCTGAGGCTGGTCTTGAACTTGTGATCCTCCTCCTACTTCAGTCAAGTATAGATGGGATCACAGGCATATGCTACTACTGCACACATTTTTTTAAAAGGGGAAACATTTTTGTTTTGGTTTTTATTGCATCTGGTCTTAAATACTTTGACACACTCCCTCCTAAAATTACATTTATAAGTCTCCCAGATTTCTATTATCTGTATTGCGATTCCCTATTCTGATACCTTCACACTAGTGATATAAAAAGGACTAAGACCACACTAAACACAGCGTACTAGTCATGCTACATTCCTGATTGAACATAAAAAGAAAAGATCTCCTTACTGATTATAAACTCTAAAACAACTGGATTTATAAAATGACGATACTAAACGACATATAGGTAACTCTCTTATGGAGTACCTACTACTAGTACAGTAATGAAGGAAGATCTGTTACCAATAAAATATTTTCACTTATTGATTGATTGAGACAGGGTCTCACTATGTAATTCAGGCTGGCCTTGAACTCATGGCAATCCTCCTGCCTCAGCCTCCTGAGTGTTGGGACTATAGGTGTGCACCCTCACACCTGGCTCCTATAAAATATTTTCAAAGTTTGAAATTAATGATTTTGGTTTTTCATCATGTGTCTTTTCTTTTTAAAAATTACTAAATTAAACTGGGTGTAGTGATACATACCTGTAATCTCAGCACTCAGGAGACTGAGTGAGAAAGATCACCATGAGTCTGAGGCTATCCTGGGTTACAGGGTGAGTTCAAGGCCAGCTCGGACTACACAGCATGACCATGTCTCAAACAAAACAAAACAAAACAAAACAAAACAAAACAAATCACTAAATTAGAGCCAGATGTGGTGCTGCATGCCCGTAAGCTCAGTACTCTGGGAGGTGGAGGCAAAAGCATTTCCAAATTCCAACTCAGCTTGAACAGTTCAGCAATTTAGTGAGAACCTGTCTCAAAATTAAAAAAATCACAACAGGGGTGGGCATGTAGCTCAATCCCCAGTACAAAAAAGAAAAGAAAAATCACTAAATAAAAATACTGTCATACTCTTGCAACCTGAGTTTTTATACATTCATTGTATTTTAAATAGAATGATTATGAGAAAAACAATTTCTATTCATCTTAAAAGAAAAAACAAAGCAATGATGAGAAAAAAATTGTTCCAGCTACAGGTAAACTTTATTAACTGAACGCCACAGTATGCAATGGAACACTGCTGTATTACTAGTGAGCAATCTTCCTTATTAGAAAACAACAATAGCAGATACTTCACCTGTAAGTGAAATTACACAGACATGGAAAGGTCAGCTAATATCCTGTCCCAGCAAAATGACACAGGGCATCTCCAGCAAGGCCTAGGCCAGACAAGTAGGAATGCCACACAGCATCAGACTAGCCCAGCCTCTGGGGGGGGATCACAGGATTATCAGGGTATGCTAAATAGGAAAGAGGATATTTTTAGAGGCCAGGTTTCTGTTGGTTTCAGTAAGCTGATTTAAGAGGCTAGATGAAACAGACCAGATTGAGTCTACTTTACACTTCTATGTGTACCGTATATGCCATGCTTTCAGTGTCAAGTGAAGGGAAACAACCACTAGAGGTTTACATTTATTGTGTGGCTGAGTTTTACAGGATAAATACAATGAAATTAGTTTTTTAAAATTCACTTTTGAAGTGTGTTTTTGGTCCAAATAAACTATTCATTCAATTATCACTGACATTCCTCATATGCCCCAAGCCCAACAGTGAGTGAACCAAACACGAGTTCCACGTAGGATTTCCACTCATGACGCAGAATAAAGGCAGTAAGAGACAGGAACCGCGGCAAACTGCAGGTCTGTGACAGCAGCATGTGCATACACAAGTTATCCACGCCCTGGTGGACAGAAGAGGTCTGACTGAGCCACAAGACACTTAAACAAACATCCACAAGCAAATCCTCAAAAGATAATGCTGTGTCAAAATCAGCCCCAACTCCCTCCAGGCAGAAGCCGGCTCACTGACCTAAAACAGCGCATGCCAGGTCATTCAAAGAGACCTGCCGGTGGGGCAGGAGTGGTGGCACACACCTGGAATCCCAGCACTTGGGAGGCTGAGGCAGGAGAATTATTTGCAAGTTTGAGATCAGTCTGGGCTTCAAAGTGAGCCCAAGGCCAGTCTGAACTGCATGGCGGGAACCTGTCTCAAAAAAAAAAAAAAAAAAAAAAAAGATTGAAAAATTGTATTTCATGGTGGCTCATGCCTTTATTCCCAGCACTTGGGAGGCTGAGGTAGGAGAAGCGTTGTGAGTTCCAGGCTGGCTTGGGCTACATAGTGTGATCCTGCCTCCAAAAAAACCAGGGCCAGGAGTTTGGCTCAGTGGCTTAAGCGCCTGTCTGGCAGGCACAAGGTTGTGAGTTTGACTCCAGGTGCTGCAAAAAAAGAAAAAAATTTGTATTCCTGAGCCAACTGTCAGAAACAGACACTCCATTAACTAGTTTAAATGAAACTGATTTTACTTTCTTCTTGCCTCTTTATGTTTGTATTTATTTTTGAGGGAGGGTCTTACTATGTAGTCCAGACTGAACTTGAATTCACTATGCAGGCCAGGCAGGCTTCGAACTCACAGTGATCCTCCTGCCTCAGCCTCCCAAATTCTAGCATTACAGGCATAGGCCAACATCTCTGGCCTCTCTGAACATTTTACTCCCTTCAAAGCTTTGAAAGGGAGAAGTGAGGCCGAATTTCCACTTCTGGCTCAGCATCTGTCTACTGAATAACTACATGTTTCCTAAGGCATCGCTCAGAATGATGCCTAGTAGCCACTCAAAAGAGTAGTTGTGTTTGTTTTCTCTTCCCTTCTTTCTTTTTTTCTTTTGTTTTTTTGGGACAGGGTCTGGCTATTTAGTTCAGTCTGGCCTTAAACTTAGTGACAATTCTGCCTCAGTCTGTGGAGTGCTGGGGCTACATGCATGTGTCACCACTCCCAGCAGTAGCTGTGTTTTCTTAAATTAAAAATTTTTCTTGCTGAGCATGGTAGTACACGCCTGTGATCCCAGCACTCGGGAGGCTGAGACAGGAGGATCACTGCAAGTTTGAGGCCAGTTGGGCTACAAAATGAGTTCAAGGCCAGCCTGAACTGCACAGTGAAACACTGTCTCAAAAAGACAAAACAAAAAAAAAATTTTTTTTTTTTTGCAGTGTTGAGGCTCAAACCCTGGATCCTGCACATACCACGCATATACTCCTACCACTAAGATGGCCCCACATTTCTTTTTTTAATATCCTTTAAATTATATTTTTCACTACCATTTTCTAGCCAAAAAACAACAAATACGGTTAGGGAACAATCTTCAGAAGCTTAATAACTATGACCAGCTCCATATGTGTAGAAAGTACTCCAAAAATAATTATTAATTAAATTACATATTAAATAACATCGATGAGGGTCAGGGCTTTAGCTCAGTGGCACAAGTGCCTCCCTGGCAGGTGCAAGGTCCTGAGTTCAATCCCCAGTACAAAAAAAAAAAAAACAGCAATGAGTTAGTTATGTCAAACTTACTGTCATCTTAGTATTTCATGAAGGAACTGGTACAACAAGGCAAGGGTGAAAGAGCAGGCCCTAAATGTTCACAGAAATCCGTAATTTTTTTTTGCAGGATCTCAAATTTAGAAAAAATGTACTAGTTATAGCTGAAGTTTTTTAAAACAAAAAAAAGCCTGATGTTCACATCATTTGTTTAGTGAACCATGGGGGTTCACCGATACCAGATGTGACACACTTAATCACACCACTGACTCTTTTTTTTTTTTTTTTTTTTTTTTTTTTTTTGCGGCACCGGGGATTGAACTCACAACCTCGCGCCTGCCAGGGCAGGCGCTTAAGGCACTGAGCCAAACTCCCGGCCCTGGTTTTTTGAGGCAGGGTCGCACTGGGTAGCTCAGGCCGGCCTTTGCGCTCGCGTTGTAGCCCAAGCCGGCCTCGAACTCACAACGCTCCGCCTACCTCAGCCTCCCGAGTGCTGGGATTAAAGGCGTGCGCCACCACGCCCGGCTACACCACTGACTCTTTAAATTCAGTGTTCCAATTCCATCTCTAAGAATAGCTCATACTTTTGGAAAGTGGGGGGGAGCATTTGGGAAAACAGATAAACAGTCCAAAATAATTTGTCCTCTTTCCTTATTGTTCAAGAAAAAAATGTTTCTATTATTGAACATAACAGTTACAAACAATGGTGTTTACAACCATTGTGCATTTGTTGTATATGCTGCCAGTTTGTACCTAGAGACATGAGCAGTGTTTAATGTTACGCCCTGTAACTATAAACAAGGCCATTATGAAATTATACAGTCTGCCTAATTGAAAAACAAAACAGGAAAGTTAACAAACAAAAACAAAAACAAAAAACCCAGAAAGTTAGCCAAATCTTAGGGTCTCATCTATAATGACAAATCTCATTCTCTGTGGGTCTGACATGCCCATTTCATTTCAATTCTAGCTAATTCTCTGTGTATTTGTGTTTGTACTCATTTGTACAGATAAACAGCCTTTAGAGGGGCAGCTCAGGTATAAGTGATTAACAAAAAAGAAAACACTTGTAAAAATCTGCTTAAGCCAGATTAAATTACATATTAAATAACAGCAATGAGGGCCGGGGCTTTAGCTCAGTAGCGCAAGTGCCTTCCTGGCAAGTGAAAGGTCCCGAGTTCAATCCCCAGTACAAAAAAAAAAAAAAAAAGCGATGAGTTAGTTATGTCAAACTTACTGTCATCTTAGTATTTCATGAAGGAACTGGTACAACAAGGTAAGGGTGAAAGAGCAGGCCCTAAATGTTCACAGAAATCCATAATTTTTTTTTGCAGGATCTCAAATTTAGAAAAAATATACTAGTGATAGCTGAATCCCAGCAATCCCAGCACTCAGGAGACTGAGGCAGGAGGATCGCAGAGTTCAAGGCCAGCCTGGGCTACACAGTGAGTTCAAAGTCAGCCTGCAAGACCCTGCTCCCCCTCAACTCTGTTTAGTTTGAGGTTAAAAACAACTGCGAATGTAGTGAATGTGAAATGTGACTGGTAACTTCGGATCAAATAATTGTGCACTTGAACAATGTAAAATCAATTGAAAAAGTTTGCTGATCAAAATTTACTGATTGGATATCTGACCAAAGGTAATGTATTTTTTCCTCCTGGACATCAAGATTTTTTTTTTTACTTCATGAGTCAACAGAAGTCGGTTCAACACTTTTAAGTGTCAAAAAAGTACCAAGAGGTAGGGTGTCAAAGTAACTATAACTAGCTCTTTGTAGTTGGTAAACCAACTTGCTCTAAATGCTTTCAAATCAATTTTTCCTTGACTAGCTCTAAAATTACTCAATTTCATTTGACTCCCTCTTCCTAGCTGCACAAAAAAACATGGAATCCAATGTCAGCGTTCAAATCTGTTTTATAATTTGGGTAAACTTTGTGGTTGATGGGAAAAAAAAAAAGGCTTGTTCCAAATTAATGCCCACTCTCCAGTTTTAACTCCCCATTCTTTTTAATTTGTAAACCTCGAACTGGAATTAAAACCTTTGGTCCTGGTGTGAGCACTTGCACAAGGGTTTTGCAACGCATTTTGAAAGTAATACTAGGGACTAAGCGGCTAATTCGTCTTTATCGACACGGATTAAGTATGAAAGGAAGAACTGGCCATCATCTACAACTAGACCGTAGAGAACTCTCGGCAGATAAATAACTGGGGACCGCAGAAGCGCGCGCGTCGCGCACACACCAGAGAGGCCTCGGGACCTGCCCCTTCCTTCCGCCCCCGGCGTCCGCACGCCCCGGGACCGCCAGAGCGACCTGGGCCGGCCAGGCGCACCCCCGACCGCGGTGCGATGCAAGCCCGCGTGTGGAGTCCGCTCTCCGCTCTTGTGCGACCCAGCCTCAGCCCTGCCCAAAGCAGTCAGCAGCCCGCCGCCTGCCCGCCGGGACCCCCGCAAGCCCCGCCCTCCTCCCCGGCCCCGACCTCCACAGGGCCCACCCTCGGGGCGCCCCGTCGCCAAGCCCGACTCCCGTTAGCAGGTTGAGCGCCATCCTTTCCCCTCTCGGCTTTGCGCGCAGGGCCCCACGGGAAGGGGGTGACCGTCAGGATCCAGAGGGGCCCGGGTCACCCCACACTCACCATCCTCCCGCCGAATCCCTCCTCCGCCTCCTCCTCCTCCTCCGCCTCCTCCCGCAGCCTCCCCGGTTACCAGGGGCAACTGCTGCGGCACCGCCCCTGACGTCCTCCGCGCGTACCGCGGAGGCGCAAAGCCGCGGAGTGAGGCGCCCGCCCCGCTGTACAGGAGGTGCGCAAGCGCACTGAAGTTCTCGCCCACTGCTCAGGCGTGCTCCTAGCGCGGGGGCGGGGCCTGGCCGCGGGGGCGCGGCCGCGGGAGCCCCGCAGCTGGTAATTGGCCTGCGAGGAGGATGTGGGCGGGCGCGGGGCGGGGTCCGGCCCCGCTGGCGGCACTGGGCAGCGAGGCTCCTAGCGCGGGCTACCTTTGGCGGCTGCTGTGTCGGGGCGTTCCTCCTGTGGCCAGGTAAGGGGCCACCCGCCGCATTTCCTTTCAATGCTTGCCTCCCTGGAGGGGGCTGGACTTCCCGGGTGAGGGAGCGGCCCCGCGGGGGCTGCAGCGTCCACCTGAGGAATGAGGAAGCCTAGCGGGCCGGCCGTGCTCCACGGCGCCTGGGCCCCGGCAGCTGGATTCACTATCGAGGTCAGGGGCCCGTCCTGCCAGGGAGCGCCTGGCTCCGAACCGGGATGGGGGAGCTGACAGTTGGAGCCGGAGGCGGTGTGGAGCCCTGCGGGGGACACAGGCCGAGGACCGCCTGCGCAACCCTTGCGGCGAAGCTCCAGGCTGCCCTCGTGGAAATCACGGTCTGCCTGGAGAAACGCTTCCCACCCAGGCTGTCATTTCACTTTCACAACCCTAGAAACCACCTGTTGTGAGCCGCTGAGTTAGGACTTCTACAGTGTTGCTTCTAAACAGTCTTGTCCAGGTGGGCGGAAAGGAGTGGTGGTCTGTGTTGTAAACCAAGAATTTTCTAAGCTGATCCTTCAAGAGAAAACAGCTGAGAACTTGACTGAGGGTGGAGGTGCACGGTGAATGGTAGCTTGCGCCTCTGTAATCCACCCAGCTGGAGAAAGTTGCTCTTCTGTGGGAAAGGCCACGCAGACTGATCTCTAGTTGTCTGGTGTCTGTCCTCAGGGTTGCCGTGGAGCCAGGTGAGTGGACACAGGCATGCACCTGGAGCTGACTGAAATCGATGTGCTCCAACCTGCTCTCGGCAGCTTTGATGCGAATCCCCTTCCCTTTCTCGGTGGTCTTTAGTCTGCCCTGTGTTGGGCTACCTTCTTGATTTCCCTGTTTTACCAGTAATGATGTTTTGTATTGCTTTTTTGGGGGAAGGGGCAATACTTGAGTTTGAATCCAAGGTGTTTGCACCGAACTACATCCCCAGACCTTTTCTAAAATCTTTTATCTTTAAATAAGGTCTTTTTCTTTCTTTTTTTTTTTTTTTGTACTGGGAATCAAACTCACGACCTCATGCTTGCCAGGCAGGCGCTGTGCTAGACAAGGTCTTACCTGTTGTGGTGGCGCACACCTGTAATCCCAACACTCGGGAGGCTGAAGCAGGAGGATCACTGAGTTTGGGGCCAGCCTGGGCTACAAAGTGAGTTCAAGGCCAGCCTGAGCTGAATAATGAAACGCTGTCAAAAAAGAAAAAACTAAAGCCGGGCCTGGTGGCGCACGCCTTTAATTCCAGCACTCGGGAGGCTGAGGTAGGCGGAGCGTTGTGAGTTCGAGGCCGGCTTGGGAGACAACGCGAGCACAAGGCCGGCCTGAGCTACACAGTGCGACCCTGCCTCAAAAAACCAGGGCCGGGAGCTTGGCTCAGCAACTTACGCACCTGTCAGGCAGACGCTAGGTTGTGAGTTCAATCCCCACTGCCGCAAAAAAAAAAAAAAAAAAAGAAAAAACTACATAAAATAAAGATTAAAAAAAAATAAGGCAAGGTCTTGCTAACTTGTCCAGGCTGGGCTTGAACTTTATCCTCCTGCCTCAGCCTCTTAGAGTGCTGGGAGTACAAGCAATGTACCAAAGATTTTTTTCCTTGACTGTCTGGAGCCACAGATGGAAATCTTGAACACTTTACCTCCTTGTAAGAGAATACCATGAAAAACCCAAAATATAAATGAACTGAAGAGCAAAGTAAAAGATAGATGATAGGAAACTGGGAAGGGGACCAAGAGATGGAGGGAGGGCAGGGAAGAGAATGGGTGTGAAAAGAATAAAGGTGCATTACGTACACGTACCAACTCCCCGTAATGAATGTAATCATTACGTACTGATAGGAAAATTTTTTAAAAAGAGGATACCTCAGAGGAGTTTTGGAAGCCTATTCTCTGAGCTTTAATCCTGCCGTGAGGGAAAATCAGTTCTCTCTGGAAGGATGAGTATTATTTCAGGGGACATAGTAGTCTGTTTCATTTTCTTCTTTCTCTTGCTCGCTCTTCTTTGTTTTCTTTTTGGCGGTACTGAGTATCAAACTCAGGCGCACTCTACCACTGAGCTACATTCCCAACCTTACTCTTTTTTGAATCAGGATCTTGCTATGAAGTTCCGACTGGCCTTGGACTCACTATGCAGCCAGGCTGGG
Source organism: Dasyprocta punctata (assembly GCA_004363535.1). NCBI lineage: Eukaryota > Metazoa > Chordata > Mammalia > Rodentia > Dasyproctidae > Dasyprocta > Dasyprocta punctata. The sequence goes on from RJWM01002451.1 coordinate 103,480, forward strand.
CTTGAATTCAAACTCACAGTGATCTGCTTGCCTTGGCTTCTGAGTGCTGGGCTTTCAGGCGGGTGCCACACACTTGGCTTCTTTTTCCTTTTTAAGAGGAGAAAGCAAATGGGCTGTAGTGGGTAGAGGGCCTGTCTGGGTGACGACTGTTGGACTTTGAGGACCGAGTTTGTTTGCTCACTTTTTGATCTACTGCAAGTGCTTAGTATGGGTCACATGAGCCCCAGATGCTCTGTGTGTGGCAGGATCACTGAGTGAAACCCTGACAGGCTCCAGTGAACTGAGACTTTGACTCTCTGGTGTCTTTGGTCTGTGACACTCTAATCCTAGAAAGGAGGCATCAGTCAGTCACCTGTTTGGTTTTTACTCCTTCCTTATTCCTAGCCGTGGAACCACAGAAGTGGGCCACGTTGGACATTGTATGGGTTTGATCCTGTGTCCCGGCAAAGTCTCATGTAATCATGGCATGAACAGGACTGAGTCTGGCGTTCATGATTGGTTTGTTGTCTGGCACTGGGTCTGGTGTTCGTGATTGGTTTGTTGTCTGGCGCTGGGATTGGTGATGTGAGTGTTGCACCCGCCAAGGGGTGGCACCGACATACAGTGTAAGGGTGGGAGGAACCAAAGCCAACTAAATATGGGCTGAAACCCCCGAGAACTGTAAGAAATAAACCTTTCTTTCCCTAATTTTGAGCGTCAGGTATTTTGTCTCGCAATGAGTGAAAAGTAACTAAGACAGACATGATGTGAGGTTTGCAGGGAGAACTGCATGTCACGTGTGTAGGAGGATGCAGCATCAATGGACCGGACATAGAGACCAGATGTGACCCAACAGAGTTGGCACAACTTCATGAAAGCCTGCTCTTTTATAACCAAGATAAGGCTGAGTTTGGTTTAAGAGAGGCAGCAACCTTCAAGCCAAGAAAACCCAAAAATAAGTTTGAGCTCATTTCAGGCAGGGAGTAAATTTCATTACAGGGCATATTGGGAGACACAGCAGTGGACATTACAGACATGGTCCTGATACTCGTGTCAGGGGAAGCAGACTTTATGCAAAGAACTGTAAGTGACACGGCGGTGACAGTTACAAGAGTCCAGCGTGCTGCAAAGAAGGAGAGACCACTGTGGGAGGATACAACAAAAGGAGTCAAGGCACTGTGCCCTTTGGGAGACAATGGGTATAGGAGAAAGTGTTCCAGAGAAACAATTTAGATTTGGGGGGGGGCTTATGGTTTATATAACACAATGACTGTGTGGTTTCTATCCTGACCTGAGTTAAGAAGGCAGAGGTGGCCAGGCTTGGTGGTACACACCTACTATCCCAGTACTTGGGAGGCTGGGGCAGGAGGATCACAGTGAGTTTGAGGCTGGCCTGGGGTACATAGTGAGCTCAAGGCCAGCCTTAACTACATAGTGAGACCTTGTTTTAAAAAAGAAAAAAGAAAAAAAAAAAGCAGGGGTTCTTGTGTAATTTAGCAGATGCTTGCTCTGTCGCTGTGAAAGTGCTTCCGTTATGAGAGGCAGAGGACTTCAGAGTCTTGGGGTGGGTATCACAGCAGTGTGTGTGTGTCCCGGAGGGTGGGGCTAGCATTTCGCTCAGTTGGGCTGTCTCCAGAGCGTGAGCCTGGCACTGTGTAGGCCCAGGCAGAGTGCGACCTGCTTGCCAGCCAGCTCCTCTCACTTCCTGTAGCATTTGGCAGGTGAGCCCTTTCCTTGTCACATTGTGATGTTGGGACCAGGAGAGATGCCTTTGGTAGGAGGTCGGGGGGATCAGGGGAGGTGGCAGGCAGAGTTTTGGTGCGGATGTGTATTGCCTGACTTGATGTGGAGTGTGGTGGACCAGGCAGGGGTGTCATGGCTGGGCTCGCCACAGGCCTCTCCTTTTAGAGCAGGCTGACCCAGCCCACCAGCCTGCGGTCCCCACCCCAGAACACCTGAATGTTGACTTCAGCTCTCCTTTCCCCCTCACATTCCTCCTGCCTCTTGTCTTTCTGGCGTTCTTTCCCATCTTTGGGGGCTCCTCTTTATTTTTTTTGCGGCACTGGGAATCAAACTCACAACCTAGTGCCTGCCAGACAGACGCCTACGCCACTGAGCCAAACTCCTGGCCCTAGTTTTTTGAGGCAGGGTTGCACTATGTAGCTCAGGCCAGCCTTGTGCTCATGTTGTAGCCCAAGCCAGCCTCGAACTCACAACGCTCCTCCTACCTCAGCCTGTCGAGTGCTGGGATTAAAGGCATGCGCCACCACACCTGGCTGGAGGGCTCCTCTTCTTGATTTGCTTCTTAAATGTTTTGGTTTTTCAGGTTTTGTCCACATTTTCCTCCTTTTTTCAGTCTGTTTTCTCTGGCAGTCTTTCGCTTAAACTACCCTGGGGCTGCCGATGAGTTTTCTACACTTTGCCCAGACCTCTGTGCTTCCTTTCAAGTCTGAGCACTTGCTGCCCAGAAACTGGGCCTCTGTGCGGCATCGTGGACAGCAGAGAACAGCCTCTCCTAGGTTTGGTGTCCAGGCGCTGGAATACAGCAACGTGGGGAGGAGGGAAGTGGTCCCCAGGACCAGCAGGGATCTGAAGTGAGAGTTGAAGCCCACGGGCAGAGTTGAAAGAGATGTCAACACCGAAGGAAGAGGAAGCAGGCAGTGCTTTCTACCTGAGCCTGGACTTCCTGCGTGGGAAGGGTGGCCTGAACCTGTAGACACACAGAAATGACCTCTTGTGCAGCCATAACTGAGTGTCTTTGGTAGGCAGCAAGGTGACATTGGTCAGCAAAATAAACACACTCCCTGACAAAAAGGCAAATTGACTGGCACACGCCTGCAATATCAGCACTTGGGGGGCTAAGGCAGGAGGATGATCCAAATGCAGTGGTACATGCCTGTAATCCCAGCTACTTGGGGAGGCTGATGCAGGAGAGTCACAAGTTCAAACCCTTATTGGGCAACTTAGGGAGACTGTGTCTCAAAATAAAAAGTAAAAAGAGCTGGGAATGTAGCACAGTCTGGGCACACCCTGCGTTCAATCCCCAGTACCACAGTAACAATAGGAGGTCCCCTGATACTTGAAACTCAATGCATGGAAAATGAAATTTACTGTGTTCTCTCTTACAGCCTTTTGCTTCTGGCAGTGCTGTGGTTCCAGCCCAGGATCTCGTGCACGCTAGGCTTGTGCTCTGCCGCGGACCTGCAACCTCAGCCCCGAGCCTGCTGTTTTCTATTCTGTCTCACCACCTTATGCAATTCTGGTGTCTCTCTTTTAGTTTTTAGTTTTATTTCTTTACATATTTTAAAGAGGAAAAAACAATGATACAGAATTTAAAAACAAGATAATAGCAGATTAACAGTGGTCAATATATTGTGTATTGTTATGGTCAAAGTAGTTGCTCAGATTATAAGATATAGGCATAAAAAATTGATCAAACAATAGAAGCACAAACTATTCTTTTCAACAAATTAATAGAAATTAGTAGTATAAATATTCTAGCTATCTTTTGTTTGTGTATATATATATTTTTCTTTTCCCTTTTCTCTTTTCCCTCATCTGGTGTCTATTTGTTTATCTATTTATTGTTTGCTTGTTCACTGTTCATTCATTTGTTTGCTTTTTGGTACCGGGAATCAAAACTCAGAGCCTCATATTTGCCAGACAGTTGCTGTGCTGCTGAGCTACAACCCCAACCCTGATATCTCTTTAAATATTTGCAGTATGTGTTCACCTTTGCTAGACTGAACAAGACTCCCAGGATAACTGTTTTCAGTTATCCTTGCCTATGAAGGGTCCTCCAGTTCTTCAGTCAAATGCTAAACTAGCCGGGCGTGGTGGCGCACATCTTTAATCCCAGCACTCGGGAGGCTGAGGTAGGCGGAGCGTTGTGAGTTTGAGGCCGGCTTGGGCTACAACGCGAGCGCAAGGCCGGCCTGAGCTACATAGTGCGACCCTGCCTCAAAAAAAAACCAGGGCCGGGAGTTTGGCTCAGTGGCTTAAGCGCCTGCCCTGGCAGGCGCAAGGTTGTGAGTTCAACCCCCGGTGCCGCAAAAAAAAAAAAAAAAAAAAAAACAAAACATGCTAAACTAGGTGCTAGGCTGGGTGTGGTGGTGCACGCCTGTAATCCCTGCACTCGGGAGGCTGAGGCAGGAGGATCACTGTGACTTCAAGGCCAGCCTGAATTGCATAGTGAAACTCTGTCTCAAGGCAGAAATGAATAAATAAATAGGTAGGTAGCTTCTGCTGTGAAGGTTTTACAGATGTAATCAAAAGCCACTAATTGCTTAGCTTTAAGTTAATCAAAAAGGAAATTTTTATGTATAGCATTTCTTTTTCTTTGTTTGTTTTATTTTGTTCTGTTTTGTTTTTTGAGACAGGGTCTCCCTATGCAGTTCAGGCTGACTTTGAGCTCACTTTGTAGCTCAGGCTGATCTCAAACTCACAACAATCCTCCTGCCTCAGCCTCCTGAGTGCTGGAATTACAGGCATGCACCACCATGCCCGACTTGTGTAGCATTTCTTAATCAGAGGGGAACCTTAAAGACTTCTTTATTTTCTTTTTGAATTTTGAGACATGGTCTTGCTAAGTTGCCCAGGCTGGTCTCAAATTTGCAACCCTTCTGCCTCGGACTCCCAGAGTGCTGGAATTACAGGTGCCTGCCCCAGTACCTGGTGGGGGAGGAGTAAACTCTGAGTTGGAGGCTCCAAGCCACTCTGGGCTAGGATTGCTTTCTTCTCTGGGGTTGACCTGGGTGGACAACATTCCCCCTATGCTCGTGGCTTAGCCTAGCATAAAACTGTGCTTGTTTAAAAGGCTTTCTCCTTGTGGCTCCCTCGCTGGGTGTATCTCAGCTCACTTGACTCTTCTCTCTCGTTTCCTTTGTTATTAGGGTTCCCTTCCAGCTCACTTCCCAGGATCTGATGAGGTCCTGCCACACCCTGTTTATTCTCATGATTGCCTAGGGTGTTTTCCCTAATTACACCTTGATGTTTTGTCTCTTTTTTGTACAGTATTCCTTAAACGACTTCCCGAAATTTTCAGGGAAAACATTTTTCAGCTTTTTAAAGGATGTATGACAATTTTCTCTCCTTGTTAGCCTATCGGTTAAACTTCTTTTGAAAGTGTTTTTAGCAGCTGCCCTGCAGTTTTCGGTGTTCCAGCTAAGCCAGGTCCACAGGGAAAGCAGCTCTGTCCCCGTCACGGGTGGCAGGGTACCTTACCCCAGCGAGTTCCCAATGCGTACTTCTTTATGTCTTCACTGTCATTTGTCTCACTTATAAGCTAGAATCACCGAACACTGTTGGTATTAATAGTTTAAGCAAATTCTGTTAACTGTTAAGAATCCAAAATAAAAAGATTTTATCTTCACTTGTTCCGTCTCTGACACACACTGTCTTTCTGTGCCGGTATCTGTTTATGACCTATACTGTGTAATTTTCTCTCTGAAGAACTCCTGTTAACATTTTGTAGATTTCAGGCCTGCTAACCACAGATTCCCCCAGTTTTGTTTGTCCCACAGAGTCCCTTTCTTCAGTTCTGAAATTCCCTGGGTACAGAGGTCTGGGTCGGAGGTGTCTTTCTTTTGGCACGACCTGTGCTTTCCACCTTTCCATGTGCCTTGCTGCTTTTGCTTGCAGCGGGGCCTGAGGTCTCTGGGAAGAGCCCGGAGCTACACATGAGGCCTTTAGTGGACAGGTTCAGTTTGTCTTGCTAGGTGTGTCATGTACTACCATCTGCTGTAGCTATAGGTGTCACAGCTAAAATTTCCCTGACGTTCTTAGTTTTGTCTTCCCTGTTGTCTTTTGGTTTCTGGAGACTTCTCATTTTTCTCCCCGCTGGTGCTGGGGATCAAACCAGGACATGCTCAGTTACTGAGTTACACCCCATCCCTTAGCGACTTAGTAAATAAAACACCACGCAGTCCCTCAGAGGGGACCCCTTGCTGCTCTGGAGGCCTGCCGAGGAGGGGCCTGGCCAGCTGGGGAGGTGCCTGCTCTCCAGGGAGCCTGGCCCGCCCCTGCTCAGTGCTCAGCGTCTGCTGCCCTCTGGGAGGCGGGAAGGCTGGAAGGGGCTCGGGTCACTTTCCCAGGTGATTAGGCCTGGATGAAAGGGCAGCCTTGTGGAGCACTTGAGGCGGGGTGGGTTTCAGAGGGGCAGCTTTCCCCATCTCCCTGCTGGCAGCGCTAGGGACAGTGTGTATTCTTCCATGGGTGTTCCCTGGGCTGACTCCCAACTCCCCAAGGACAGGTGCTATCTGGTCCCTTTTTCCAGTCACCCCCACAGCGTGAGCAGGCACCGGGCTGGCCCCCAGCAGGGCCCATAGTGTCTGCAGTGCCTCCTCGCTCAGCCCCGTGCCCGTCCACTGCAGCGAGTCAACAGACGTCCAGGGGCCGGACAAGGCAGGCAGACGGCACAGTGGGCCTGGGTTGGCTTCACTTTGGGGGTGCCCTCATTCTTCCTGTGTCTTCTAGGTCCGCAGTCTTGTGTGCAAGCAAGATGGAGAACGACGTGTCTGACTTTGACATCGATGCCCCCCGTTGGGACCAGGGCACTTTCCTGGGGCGTGTGAAACACTTCTTTAACATCACAGACCCCCGCACCATCTTGGTACCAGAGCGCGAGCTGGACTGGGCCAAGGCAACGGTGGAGAGGAGCCGGTGAGAGGAAGAGGTCAAGGGAGGGCGCAGAGGCACTAGGGTGACTTTGAGGGGATCCCCTGGGGGAAAGCAGAAACTGAAAGTGAAGCAATTCAGCCAGGGAAGAGCCTGGGAGACACCTGCCCGTTGCCTTTGTCTGGTAGGATGGGGACCGTGCCCCCAGGCACCCACCCGGAGCAGCTGCTGTATGCTAAGAAGCTGTATGACTCAGCCTTCCACCCCGACACCGGGGAGAAGATGAACGTCATCGGGCGGATGTCCTTCCAGGTCCCTGGCGGCATGATCATCACAGGTTTCATGCTGCACTTCTACAGGTGGGCCCTGGGAGCCAGGCGGGTGGGCCATGGCCTGGCTCTGCTAGGCAGGGAGCTGGCTTTTTGCCCCCCAGTGCTGGGGCTGGAACCTAGGGTCTCATGCATGCTAGGGAAGCATCCGGCACTGCGCCTCAGCCCCAGGGTGCCAGTTTTTTGATAACAGCAGTCCTCTTAGCAGATAGCAGGCATTGTGCTGGTTTGTTTCCCATGTGTGCCTCCTTTAACTCTCCCAGCGACCCTACCCATAGATACTGCACTATCACCAAGCTATAACGTTTCTGTTGTATAGACGGAATTCTACAGAGGCTAAGTAATTTGTCCAGATACACACAGAAAAGAAATATGGGTACCTGGATTTTAACGGGTGGTCCTCCCTAGAACTCAACAAATAAGCTGTTCTAAGTCTGTTTTTTCTTTTCTTTTTTTTTTTTTTTCCTAAGGGGGAATGGTGATGGTTTGAGACAGGGTCTCTCTATGTAATTCAGGCTGAACTTGCATTCACTATGTATCCTAGGCTGGCCTCAAACTTGCAGTGATCCTACCCATAGATACTGCCTCAGCCTTCCAAGTGCTACAATTTTAAGTGTGTGCCACTATGCCTGACTTTAAGCTTTTCTTTTTTCTTTTTTTGGTACCTAGAATTGAACTCAGGACCTTTTGCTTGCCAGGCAGATGTTTATGCTGCTGAGCTATATCCCTGGTTCTAAGTTTCTTTAAAAGGTACTTGATCTAGGCTGGGTATGGTAGTGCACACCTGTGATCCCAGCACCCAGGAGACTGATGCAGGAGGATTGCTGTGAATTCAAGACCTGCCTGGGCTACCTAGTGAGTTCAAGGTCAGCCTGAGCTACACAGTGAGACCTGGTCTTAACCCTTCCCCCCACCTAAATAAACAATCTTGTTCCATTTAGGCTTGTAGTACATGCCAGTGATCTCAGCACTTGGGAGGATGAGGCAGGAGGATCTTGAGCTCAAGAGTAGTTTGAGCTACACAGTGAGTCCCTGTCTCAAAAAAATAAGTACTTCTTATCTCACAATGAAGCCAGGTGTGGTGGCGCATGCCTATAATCCCAGCACTCAAGAGACAGGAGGATCACAGCAAGTTCAAGGCCAACCTGGGCGAGATAGTGGGTTCAAGGCCAATCTGAACTGCATAGCAGGACCCTGTCTCAAAAAACAAACAAAAACAAAACAAAATCACAATGAATGCTATTTTTTTGTACTGTAATGTGTAATATCTAAGTTTAAAAGAAGAAAGACCCTTTTTCTTGAGTAGTTGGGAGGAAAGAAACTTTCCATGTAGTCTGGATGCCTGGGGGTATGCCCCACAGGCCCAGGGAGCTTTGCTGAGAAGACCAAGAAGTAAGTGGTCGGTTGGGGGAAGGGTCTGGGGTAGTAGAGCAGGGCTCAGGAGAGGCCGAGGACTTCAGGAGGGCAAGGAAGGCTGGGGAGGTTCTGAGGAGGAAGTGACATCAGCAGAGCAGCAGGATTTTGCTCTGGGTGAAGGAGACAAGTGCATATTCTGGGCCTAGGGCCCAGGCTGCCTATCTGAAAGCCAGGTGCACAGAGCAGAGTGGGGCCACCCAGGGCGGTGCAGGTATGTGGTGAGGGGTGAACCCTATGGCCTCCATGCTATTCTCCGCCTCTCTTGACCTCTGTTCCTGGCAGGACCATGCCAGCGGTGATCTTCTGGCAGTGGGTGAACCAGTCTTTCAATGCCTTGGTCAACTACACCAACAGGAATGCAGCTTCCCCGCTGTCAGTCAGGTAGGAGACCTGGTCCTGGGCTGTTATGCCTTCCTGGTGGGGCCACACTGAGCAGGTGGGTGAGTCACCCTTTTCCAGGGCTTGGAAGTATTTTTGCCGCCTGTCCAAGGGAGTATCTTTTTCCCAGACCAGTTCAAACTGTGTTTATGCCTTCACGCAACCCATTTCTCCTGGGCATGCATCACGTGCCAGGCGGCATCCGAGGACCTGGCAGTGCCTTGGCAAGAAGACCTTGCGTCCCTGGTGGTGTTGAAGGTCTTTTTGGGAGACAAGCACATAATGTCAGAGTAGGCTGGCTGCCACTAAGGACATGAGCAGGTGTCAGGACAGCTGTCAGCAGGAGTGACTGCAGGCAGACTGGGCAGGAAGTCCTTTCTGTGGAGGCAATGTTTCAACTGAGTTCTAAGGGTACGAATTTGCCGTGCCAGAGCCCGGGGGATATTCATGGGGCATGGGGGGCATCAGCCCGCACAGTTTGGCTGCTGGAGAGACTTGTGCATGTTTACAGTACTGAAAAGGCCAGGGGCGCTGGCTGTTGTGGGTGAGGGCTGAGGCCCAAGATGAGACGGGGGACAGAGTGCAAGTCTTTCTCCCGGCACCTCAGCCTTCACCCCCTCTCCTCCCCTAGGCAGATGGCCTTCTCCTACCTCACAGCCACCACCACCGCAGTGGCCACTGCTGTGGGCATGAACATGTGGACAAAGGTGTGGTCTGGGGCAGCGGCGGGTGCGGTGGCCACTGGGGGGCAGCAGAGTCCGAAGGAAAACAGCAAGGCTGTCCCCAGGTTTTTCCTTCTTGGGTTTTTGCTGGAATTTGGGGTCCTCAGACTGAATGGATGTGTGGCAGTAGTGAGATCTCATTTTCTTCCTGATTTAAGGTTCTGGAACCCCCTCCACTCCCACCTGAATACCCCTATTGTCCCTGTCCCCAACAGAGAGCTCCTCCCTTGGTGTGTCGCTGGGTACCCTTTGCTGCTGTGGCTGCTGCAAACTGTGTCAATATCCCGATGATGCGACAACAGTGAGTAGAGACTGCCCTTCTCCCTCCGCATTGCAGCATAGCTAGGGAAGGGAGGAACCCCCAGCAGTGGACAGGGCCACTGGGCTGAGCCTTGAAGGTCCCTGTGGACCGGTCACACCAGCAGGATGCCTGGGAGTTGTAAGTGACAGGGCAGGTCAGCATGCAAGCGCTGTGGGTACACTTTCCTGGGTGGTGAGAGGAGAGGGAGTGTATTCCCATGGGCTTTTATACTAGAGCCTCTCGGTTTTTTTTGTTTTTTTTTTTTTTTTTTTGCAGCACCGGGGATTGAACTCACAACCTCGCGCCTGCCAGGGCAGGTGCTTAAGCCACTGAGCCAAACTCCCAGCCCTAGTTTTTTGAGGCAGGGTCGCACTATGTAGCTCAGGCCGGCCTTGCGCTCGCGCTGTAGCCCAAGCCGGCCTCGAACTCACAATGCTTCTCCTACCTCAGCCTGCCGAGTGCTGGGATTAAAGGCGTGCGCTACCATGCCTGGCTTCGTTTGTTTTTTTGAGACAGAGTCTCGCTATGTAGTTCAGGCTGACTTCACACTCGTGTAGTCCAGGCTGGTCTGGAGCTCACAGTGATCCTCTTGCCTCAGTCTCCCAGGTGAAGGGATTACAGGTGTGTGCCATCACACCCAGATAGATTGTTTTAGTTCAACTGTGTTAGAGTTGTGAACTCCGCCTGCTCTCAAAGGCCTGGGGATGGTATTCTAAATGAATTTTGGCAGAGTGCGGCACCTAAAGGTAGAGCAGAACTAAGAAGCTTTGAAAGAAGCCAGGGAATAAATAGAGGGTTTCCAGGCACCTAACTGTATTCTTTTCAGCAACAAAAGTGAAGGAGAAACTCTTACCGTTTTGTTTCATTTTTACTTATTTTTTCTGCCATGGTCCTCCGGGATGTTACATGGCCTGGCTGGCTCCCAGCAGCCCTTTCCCAAACTCAACAAGTCCTGTTTCTGTTTAGGGAACTCATCCAGGGCATCTCTGTGCAGGACAAGAACCACAATGAGGTCGGCCACTCCCAGGTGAGCAGAGTCCTCCTTTGAGTAATCGGAGGGAATTCCTTCTTGGGCCCTGTCTCTTGCTTAGTGATCAGAGCAGGCCAAGGTGCTGGGAAAGCATTAAGGAGGCTTCTCCCTGACTCCATCCCCATTCCCCATCCAATTTCCCTACATTTCTCTGTTGAGAACACGCCTCTTAGGTCTTTTTCACTACTGGAGACTGAACCCAGGCCTTTGCAATAAGCTGTATCCCAGACCCTTACTGTTTGTTTAGTGTTCATTTTTGTTTACTTGTTTGTTTGTTTGTTTTGTGGTACTAGGCATAGTATGCAGGGTCTCAGTACTGAGCTACAACTCCAGTGCAGTTTTTAATTTGTATTTTGAGATAGTCTCACTAAGTTGATCTAACTTGTGGTCCCTCAGCCTCCCAGAGTACTGAAATTATTTTGAGACAGGTTCTCACTAAGTCACCAAGTTGCCCAGGCTGGGCTCGAATTTGTGATGCTCCTTGGCTCAGCCTCCCAGAGTGCTGGATTACAGGTGTGCACCACCACACTCTGCTTTTTCCTTCCTTCTTCCGTCATTTCTTGCTCTGACGGTAACTCAGGCTTGGCCATGACCTCAACCCAGCCTTCCAGTATAGCGCATTTACTAAACCTCAATACGTCATTCCTGACCACTGCTCTTTTCTGCCCTCAGAGAGCTGCAGCCATAGGCATCGCCCAGGTGGTTATTTCCCGGATCACCATGGCAGCTCCTGGCATGAGTAAGATGGGGAACCCCTATCCTGGGGGCCCTGGAGCACATGGGTGGGGGGTGAGCCCAGCCTCCAGAGCCAGGCTTCTCTGACTGGATTGCATAAAGGCTGCAAGCTCAGGAGAACTATACTGGTTCCCCGATCGTTGATGAGTCACAGATTTGAGGGAGAAAGTTATTTCCCTTCAACTAATAGTCATTAAACAACCATCCCTGATGGTGCAGGAATACGGGGCACGAGGCAGGTAATAGTAGAGGGAATACGTTGCCTACCCTAATTTGCTTATTGCAGAGCAAGAGACAAATTTCATTTGTGTGAACCTTCAGATGGTTTTAGTGTGGAGGTGGCGGCTTTGGGCCTAGTGGCACAGGTGTCTCCCTCGAGAGGTCTGTGAGGCGTGCTTCCCTGGGGCTGGGGCAGGGCGTTGGGGTGCCTTGCCTGTGCATTTTCTATTCTTCCCAATGCCGAGGATTTTCTGGAGCTGCTGGGGAAGGAGGGCAAATCACCCAGTCCCTTGTCTGACAGTCACAAGGCATCCTGGGCGTCCTGGGCCGCCCCTCAGGACCCCCCTGGTCTCTTCTAGTCTTGCTGCCGGTCATCATGGAGAGACTGGAGAAACTGCGCTTCATGAAGGTCAGCATGGCGGTTCCCTCCCCTGCTTCCCTCACCACCACCTCCTCATCTCGCTAAAGTGGAACCTCGACCCCAGTGGTGCACCTCAGGGATCCAAGTCCCTCAGGGGTCTCTGTTGCTTGTTTTTGTGCAGAAAGCCAAGGTGCTTCACGTGCCGCTGCAGGTGGCGCTGTCCGGGTGCTTGTGAGTACAGGGCTTGGGGGGCCTCGGTCGTCTGGGGCTGGGGGACCCCACAGTCCACCTGCTTGTGTTGCCTGTGTCAGAACCACTTAGCTTTAAAAGTGGCCGTGTTCAGGGTCCCTGTGGCCTGTCTGGAGCACTCACCCCGTACTCCTTGAGGGCAGCAGCCTGGGGTGTGCACAGGAGCTGGGGTGCCTCACGTGTCCTCTGCCGACCACAAGCCTCGTGAGGCGAGGCGAGGCGAGGCGCGGCGCGGCTTGCCCGGGGGCTGCCGAGCACCCAGCCTGGCGCAGAAGGACACCAGCCACGGCAGCATCTGTTGGGGCCGCCAGGGGCTGGATGAGGCCAGGGCTTTTCTCACAGGGCCTGGGGTTCAGACAGCCGTGCCTCCCCCTCACACCGCCGAGGCGCAGTGGCCTTGTGCCCACTCCTCGAGCTCCCTCGTCGCATCATTGTCTTTCTCCTCTGCTTGAACGTGGGCGTGCAGTGGAGGAGGGTTGGAGGGGCGCTGATTTTGTCCCCATGCTAGTGTGGGTTTCCTGGTGGATGGAGAGGTGGGGGCTGGCTGGGAAGGCGACCCAGTGTGGCGTCTCCCCTTCCTCCTGGGGCTCTGGGTGGCGTGTGGGCAGGGCAGAAGGGACAGGTCCCTAGTTAATGGCTTGTTTTTTTCCTTCCTTACAGCCTCCTCTTCATGGTGCCAGTGGCCTGTGGGCTCTTCCCACAGATGTGGTATTGCCTTTTGTCGCCTGCTTTGTTTTATTGATCCCACTGCCGCTCCTTCCCTGATCCTCCGCAGTGGGTGGGACAGCCAGGGCAGCACTCGGGGCCCCTTCACCCCTCGTAAATGGCAGACCAGCTGGATTGCTGAGGGGCAGAGACGTTAGGGAGAGGAGCGAGTCGTGCCTGTTGGGGAGCCCTGCTGCCTGGAGGTCGCAGGGGACCTGAGGAGACTGTCCTGCTGGCTGGGTTGTGAGGCAGGTCTCCCCTGGCTGTTCCTGGTCTTTAACATTGAGTAAGGGACTTGTGCAGCTCTTGCTTCTCAGAGGGTGATGACTTAGACCTGTCCACTGCCCCATGTGTCCTAGAAGGGGTGGACAGGGGTGAAGGGACAGTGGAGAAGTGGTGAGGGACATTGGGCCACCGTGGGAACTGGCTGGCTGTAGGAACAGGTGTGGCTTGGGTATCTTCCACGAAGGCGCCATCGCCCCTCTTTGGCACTGTGGTCATCTGTTAGACATCTGTGCCTTATGGAGAAGACAGAAGTTTAACCAAGGACTGGCACACAGGGAGAACGGAGCAGGCCGGAGTAGAGGGAAACGCTGTACAGAGGCCAGTGACGATTCCAGCAGGGAGGATCAGGAAGGGCTACTTGGGAGGTGACGCTTGAATTGAGCTTTTCTGTGGGTAACTTGCATATTCCAGGTGGCACACTCAGAGCCCCTTTCTGTCCCCTGTTCAGTGAATTGCCAGTTTCCTATCTGGAACCAGATCTCCAAGACATCGTCAAGGCCCAGGATGGAGAACGTGCACCTTACGTCTACTTCAACAAGGGTCTCTAAACGCCCCATGCCAGCGAGGACCAGCCTGCGTGTAACCGCCGCTCCACACGCCTGTGCCCACGTTCCTCCTTGCCCACGAGGCCTGAGAGCCAGGCCAGACTGGGGCACGTTGCCTGTCACTTTGACCAAGTAGTTCATTTACTGGACTTTAGGGGGTAATCATGGAAAAGAGGGACCAAAGATCTGCTTCCTCCTTAACCCTGTCCCCTGGAGGCCAGAAACTGCTGCCTTTGCAGGGGGAACTTGCTGGTACCTGTTGGTGGGCGGGGTGGAAAAATCATTTGGGAAATTTAGGAAACTTTGCTGGGCATGGTGGTGCATGCCTGTAATCCCAGTATTTGGGAGGCTGAGTTTGAGATCAGCCTAGGCTACAAAATGCGTTCGAGGCCAGCCTGAACTGCATAACGAGACCCTGTCTCAAAAAGGCAAAAAAAAAAAAAAAAAACTTAGGAAACTTTTAGGATTCTGGTCCAGCCAGGTTTGGGGAAATGGCCTAGGGTAGGAAGAGTTCTGCATCTTCACTTCTCTTTCCTTCCGGAGTAGAGGAACCTTTACCTGGCTGTGCTAGCCTGGCTCCCGGGAAAGGGGAAGACGAAGGCTGGCTCATCTCTCCCAGTGCTCTTCCCCATTGTGTTTGGCCAGAAAGTTACCTTGGGAGTGAGCTAAATGGGTTTATTGAGCACCCAGGAGTTATTTATGCCAAAAAAATGACACTGCACAGAGCAGTAAAATTACATGGTGCTTCAAGCCCTATCCATTGATACTGACTTTGTTCAGCCAGCACTCTGAAAGGCTGAGTGAGACAGGAGGATCACAAATTTGAATCCAGCCTGGGCAATTTATTGAGACTGTCTCAGAATAAAAGGCTGGAGCTATAGCTCAGTGCAACTGCCCTGGGTTCAATCCCTAGTACTGGGGGGAAAAAAATGCCTGGGCCTTATTTTTTTTTTTTAGAGACAAGGTTTCACTATGTAGTTCAGGCTGGCCTTGAACTCACGACTCAAATTGTAGCCCAGGCTGACTTTGAATTTGCAGTGATCCTCCCGCCTCTTGCCTCCTGAGTGCTGGGATTACAGGTGTGCACCACCACACCCAGTCTTTCATATCCTTTTTTTGGGGGGGTACTGGGGATCAAACTCACAACCTTGTGCTTGCCAAGCAGGTGCTTATGCCGCTGAGCTAAGTCCCCAGCCCTCATACCTGTTTTGAAAGAGAAATTCCCTCACTGTGTGTGAAAAGGACGAGTGTTAGCATTAACCACACAGTTAGTGGGTATAATCTGGCTGCCTCCTTTCCTCAGCCCATTAGGCTAAGCACCAAAGAAAGACTGGTGTTTGCTGAGTGGGAGAGGTAAGTTGGACTTGGACTCCTCCAAGGGCAAACCAACCAGGACCAAACAGCCTTTAGAGTGCCCACGGGGCTGGGGATTTGGCTCAGCCGTGCAGCGCCTGCCTGGCAAGCACAAGGTCCTGAGTTCAATTTCTGGCACCAAAAACAATACTTTTTTTTATGTTTACAGAATTATTGTGCTATTTTGGGACCAGGGATTTAGCTCAGTGGCCCAGCGCCTGCCTGGCAAGCATGAGGTCCTGAGTTTGATTCCCAGTGCCCATCCCACTTAAAAAGAAAGAAAAGAGTGCGCAGGGCATAGCAGTCTTTTCCCTTCTGGCTGTTGGGGGTGGGGGGAGGACCACTGTGGTGCCCCTGTGTCACTGTGTGTGACTTGCCTGGAGAGTCTGCTGACTGTTCAGAGGCCATCACTGAACTGGATAAAGTGCTTGAAAGACCATAAGAATCTGCAAACTAGGTAATAAAGCCTGGATGGGAGCTGGGTGTGGTGGCGCACGCCTTTAATCCCAGCACTCAGGAGGCTGAGGTAGAAGGAGTGTTGTGAGTTCAAGGCCGGCTTGGGCTACAACGCAAGCGCAAGGCCGGCCTGAGCTACACAGTGCAACCCTGCCTCAAAAAACCAGAGCCGGGAGTTTGGTTCAGTGGCTTAAGCGCCTACCCTGGCAGGTGCAAGGTTGTGAGTTCGATCCCTGGTGCCTGGGGGGAAAAGAAAAAGATAAATGGACATGGTGGTGCATGCCTTTAATCCCAGCACTCGGGAGGCCAAGGTAGGTGGAGCTTTGTGAGTTTGAGGCCGGTCTGAACTACATAGGGTGACCCTGCCTCGAAAAAACTAGGGCTGGAAGTTTGGCTCAGTGGCTTAAACACCTGCTTGGCAGGTGCGAGGTTGTGAGTTTGATTCCCGGTACTGACCAAAAAACAAACAAACAAACAAAATAAAAAACCTGGGAATGTAGATTAATGCACCTAAGTTGCCCAGGCTGGGCTGTATAGTAACTTGGAATCTTCCTGCCTCAGTCTCCCAGCACGCTGGAATTGAATGCAGGCATGTACCACCATGCCTGGTTTGTGAACCACAGTTGAAGGAATACTGCTCTACGGGGAAAAGGCCCCTTAGTGTACACCACTACTACACCTTTTTGATTGCATAGTTCTAGCCAAACCTGGTAGCACAGGCTTGTAATTGCAAGATCACAAATTCAAGCCCAACTTGGGCAGCTTAGTGGTTTAGTGAGAGCCTGTCTCAGAATTTTAAAAAGGCTTGGGGATGTAGATCAGTGTGAAGGCTCTGGGTTTTGTCTCCACTACTGCAAAAATTAATGAATTAAAAACTGTAAGCCGGGCATGGTGGCGCATGCTTTTAATCCCAGCACTCGGGAGGCTGAGGTAGGAGGAGCGTTGTGAGTTCAAGGCCAGCTTGGGCTACAACGCGCGCACAAGGCCGGCCTGAGCTACACAGTGCGACCTTGCCTCAGAAAACCAGGGCTGGGAGTTTGGCTCAGTGGCTTATGTGCCTGTCAGGCAGGTGCGAGGTTGTGAGTTCAATCACTGGTGCCGCAAAAAAAAAAGAAATGTAGAATTCAGTGATGTTGGGTGCAGTCACGGAGTTACGCAGTTATCATCACTCTAACTTAAGAGCACTTTTGTTACCCCCAAAAGAAATCCCTGACCCCTTAGTAGTTACCTCTTACACTACTTCTGAGGTAGGATGGAAGAAATAGGAAGGAGACAAGGAAAATCTAATTTAAAAATTGTGCGTTCAACTAGACTGCAACCTGACTGTTACCCAAGGCGTTCCCGCTCCATACTCCTTAGGCTTGTGCCGCCTCCTTCCAGGCCCCTCCCCCAAGCCCTGTAAGGATACTTTAGTTAATGAGGTAAAGAGCAAAAACCTGACCATGAGAGGGAGAGAGAAACAGATTCAAGAATTCAAAAATGTGTTCAGGCAAAACATCTTAGATTGCTCATGTTTAAAAAAGGAAAAAGTCCCTTTCCCTGTAAAATGGGCGTTTATCATCTCTGTACGGCTGAGTGGACCATTTCTTTCTTGGGTAAAGAGGAACTTCTATAGGTTCCCAGATTCTAGTTCCACCCCTGAATAAAATTGGTCTTCCCAGCTCTGATTGCCCAGCCCTCTCCCTCTCAGGGTTCCCATTCTCCCTTTGAATGTGCTCTTCTAAAGATCTGCCTGTAACAGCTTCATGCTCTTCATGAGTGGCAGAAGTCACCTAACCTGCGACCTGAACAGTGGGTTCTACAGCTGCAGCTTGGGCACTTGCTTGGAGCCTGACCAGTGACTCTCCCAACTCATCTATTTTCTCTGTTTATTCACCTCTTTTAGATGTTTTGTATAGGTGGTGCGGGATTGTAAACTGGAGTAGCCTGTGCAATGTAGCAGGATTCTCCCAAATAAAGGGCTGGCACTCTTGCTCAGTGCCAGGGCCACGTAAATAAGTCAGTGGTGTTCATTCAACCCTGCTTCATAACACCTCCCCTCTGAGTTGGCTCCTCTTGGTGTTGAAAGGGAGGTAGGGTGACTGACAGGCTGGTATGGGAAGAGCTGCTCCGGGTGGTAGGGTGCAGTGTTTGTCCTGCCCCAGAGCACTTGGGTAAAGAGAGAAGCCTGGGGTAGAGACCCCTGCATTTACCAGATTTAGTTGAGTTCCCTTTTTGTTGTTGTTTTTTCCCTTTCCGGTGGTAGTGAGATTGAACCCAGGGCCTGTTCATTAAGCTATATCCTTGACCCTTTATTTTTTGAGGCAGGATCTCACTAAATCATTAAGTTCCCTAGGCCAGGCTCCAACTTGCCATCTTCTGCCTCAGCCTTCCCTGGAACTGGAATGACAGGTGTGCAGACTATGTTTTCATGTGGGGATGAAACCCAGGGCTTCCTGCATGATAATATTGTTTAATTATTTTACTGCCAGACTATGTTTTCATGTGGGGATGAAACCCAGGGCTTCCTGCATGATAATATTGTTCAATTATTTTACCAACACTGAGTCCATGACTGAGTCCTATATAAGGCATAGACATTTTATTTCATTTTAAGACAGGATCTCACTTTATAACTCAGGCTGGCCTTGAACTCACTATGTAGCCTGGGGTGGCCTCCAGCTTGCAGCAGTCCTGCCTCTGCTTACCGAGTGCTGGGATTACAGGCATGCACCACCATGCCCTGCCTTGTAGAAATTTTAAAAGAACCAGGCCTGGCGATGACACACCTGTAATCCTAGACTCTTAGGAGGCTGAAACAAGAAGATGTTATGTTCAAGCCTAACTTGGGCAGTTTAGGGAATTAGCTAGACCTCACCTCAGAATTAAAAAGCAAAAAAAACCCCCCACAAAACAGGTGTGGTGGTGCATGTCTGTAAAGTCAGTATTTAGGAGACTGGAGAATCACCACAAGCTCAAGACCAGCTTGGGCTAAGCAGTGAGACTACCTCAAAAAAAATAGCAAAGTTTTAAAAATTTAAAAAGGGCAAAAAATAAGTAAATAAAAAGGGGTGTGAATGTGGGTCAGTGGAAAAGCCTGTGTTCAATTTTCAGTGCAACAAGAAATAAAAGGAGGAGGAACAGACTGCTATACAAAAATCTGCAGATCAGCCAGGTGGGGTGGTGCACACCTGTAATCCCAGCACTCAGGAGGCTGAGGCGGGAGGATCCCATGAGTTTGAGGCCAAGCTGGGCCGTATTAAGTCAGTTCAAGGCCAACCTGCATTACATAGTGAGACCCTGTCTCAACAAAACAAGCCAGGCATGGTGGTGCATGCCTGTATTCCCAGTACTCAGGAGGCTGAGGCAGGAGGATCATTGCAAGTTTGAGACCAGCCTGGGCTACAAAGTGAGACCTGAACTGCATAGTGAGACCCTGTCTAAAAAAATAGGGCTGGGCATTTAGCTCAGTGATCTAAGTGCCTGCCTGGCAGGTGTGAGGTTGTGAGTTTGATCCCTAGTACCAACAAAACAAAACAGAAAACTGCAGATAGGTTGGGTGTGATGATGCAAACCTATAATCCCAGCATACAGGAAGCTAAAGCAGAAGGATCCCCAGGAGTTTGAGGCCAGTCTGGGCTACATGGTAAGTTTAAGGCCAGCCTGCATTACATAATGAGATCCTGTCTCCAAAAAAGAAAAGAAAGAAAAAAACCTGCAAATCATATATGGACTAGACACTGTTACACATGAATCCAGAGGAAAGAGGGGCTAGGAATTTGTAAAGAGAACTCAGTGTAATGTGTAAAGAAGGCAGGAGGAAACGGAGTGGCGGGCAGTGAGAGAGAAGCAGGTGGGACGAGGGTCCCACAGAGGGCCACACTGAGGCGCCTGAAGTAGATGTCCCGTGGGGCCGTATTCCACAAGGGGAAACTCACGATGCGTCGGGTTTCGTGTTGTGATGCTGTTGCTGTAGTGTGCGGCAGTGTCGGGCTGGACAGAGGATGGAGATGAAGACTAAAACAACAATGTGAATTTACACTCAAAAGCTTTAATGGGAAAGTAGGATGGTACTGTAGGATTGCATTCATCGTACTCTTGTTTTTTCTTTTTTTTTCTCTGAGACAGAGTCTCACTATGTAGTCTGGCCTTGGTTGTTATGGAGTTCAGGCTGGCCTCAAACTCGTGGGGATCCTCCTGCCTCAACCTTCCAAATGCTGGGGTTACGGGTGTGTAACACCATACCCACTTTCAGTCTTGGTTTTGTAGAGCTAAAGGAACCCATAAGATTTGAGCAGCAAATTAGCTCTCATGTGAGGAGTCCTCAAGGCTTGAGCATTTATCTGGTTCCCAGAAGACTTCATAACTGGGGGCAGAGTCAGTTGTGTGCAGCTCTGCTGCAATCCAAGGTGACCACCGCTCTAAGGCAAATGGAGACTTCAGGAGTAGGTTACTCAGTGTTGGAGGATGAGCTAAGTGAGGTAAATTTAGGGCTAGGAAACCTTGTTTTTGGTAACTTTTAGATAAGCACTGTATAAATGACTGATACTGTATTCCTGTATGCAGAGCTGAGGAGGATTTATTCCAGAGTTTCACAAAATGAAGGTCAAGTTTTGTTCTACTCTTAGTTGCCTATTGGGCATTTCTAAGCCCAAGTGAAGAGTCATAGTTTTTATGGGGCTGGGGATTTAGCTCAGTGGCAAATGCGCCTGACTGGCAAGTGTGAGGTCGTGAGTTCCATCTCTGGTACCCAAAAAAAAAAAAAAAAAAAAAAAAAGTCATAATTTTTAGCAAAAGCTACTTATTTACTTATTTTTTGCGGCACTGGGGATCAAACTCACAACCTCACACCTGCCAGGGCAGGCGCTTAAGCCACTGAGCCAAACTCCCAGCCCTAAAAACTACTTCTTAAACAAATAATTTTATGGCTACATTTTAATATACATAGTAATCATACTCATCATAGGAAATTTGTACCTGTACATGATATATCTTGGTTCTTTTTTCCCCATTCCTCTCCCCTCCCTTTAATCTATCTTTCCATTTACAAAAGCTCTTGTTTCCATTTTTTCTGGCGTTTTTTCCCCCTCTTCCCCGCTCTTCTCTCCCTAGTTCCTCATCTCATTTGAATTTTTTCTTCCTATTTTACAATATCTATTATATATTTTGGTCTTTATTTACACTTGCCATTTCTCACACCAGAGAAACCATGTCATATTTGAACATGTGTCTGATTTATTTCACTTAAGAATATGGTCTCAAGGTGCATTCATTTACCTAGAAATGTCTCAAGTTTATCCTTTTTTATGGCTGAGTGGTGCACCATTGTATTAAAAAAAACTCACATCTTCTTTATTCACTCATTTGTTGATGGGCATTTGGGCTGTTGCCAAGATTTAGCTATTACAAACTATGCTTCTATAAACATGGGTGTGCATATATTGCTGTGGTATGATGTTTTTAATTCTTTTGAGAAGATATCAAGAAGGGGAATAGCTGGATGAAGTGAAACTTAACAGTTTTAGTTTTTTGAGGAAACTTCACTTTGATTTTCACAGTGGTTCCACTGATCAAACAAGAGATACAATTTATTTATTTATTTATTTATTTATTTATTTTTGTGGCACCAGGGATTGAACTCACAGCCTCGCGCCTGCCAGACAGGCACTTAAGCTGCTGAGCCAAACTCCCGGCCCTGGCTTTTTGAAGCAGCGTCGCACTATGCAGCTCAGGCCGGCCTCGCGCTCGTGTTGTAGCCCAAGCCGGCCTCGAACTCACAACGCTCCGCCTACCTCAGCCTCCCGAGTGCTGGGATTAAAGGCAAGAGATACAATTTATTTTTTGTCTTTTTGAGACAGGGTCTCACTATGCAGTTCAGGCTGGCCTTGGGCTCAATTTGTAGCTCAGACTGGTCTTGAACTCACAATGATTCTCCTACCTCAGCCTCCCAAGTGCTGGAATTACAGACGTGTGCCACCACACCTGCCTAAGAGACACAATGTAAAGGAGCCAGGGATTTAGCTCAGTGGCATAAGCACCTGCCTGGTAAGTGGAAGTTTGTGAGTTCGATCCCAGGTACTATAAAAAAAAAACCAATTTAAAACAACACTGAGGTTCCCTTTCATCACAGAAAGAATGACTATTACTAAGAAATCAACGTACAGCAAATGCTGGTGGGGCTGTGAGGAAAAAGGAACCTTTTTCCATTATTGGTGGGAGTGTAGACGGTTTTGTTTTTGAGATGGTCTCACCTTGTAGTTCAGACTGGCCTTGAACTCACTTTGGAGCCCAGGCTGTGATCCCAGTGATCCTCCTGCCTCAGCCTGGAGGGCTGGGATTACACGCCTGAGCCATGATCACAGCCTGCCCCCCAAACCAATCTGTTTATTGCATGCCTCCTCCCCACCCCAGACAAAAGTACAGGCTGACCTTGAACTCTTGAAGTCTTTTTGGAGGTAGGGCCATTACAATTTTGGACCAAAGTTGCTGCTTGGGATATTTGAGACTGGAACAGAGACCCTGTTAATGGGGTTGTGCTTCAATACAAAAGACATCAAAGGCTTTCAGACTGCAATTGTTTTTCTCTTTGGGAGCGCCTGTCTACCTTTTGGCAATCTTATTTTCAAACACCATTTAAAATCACCACTCACTTCTCTCTCTCTTTTTTTAATGGTTGGTCTGTGGAAACCTACTACTTCCGCCACACTGAAAACGGCTGAATCCGAACTAGACTGTTCAATACAGTACATCTTTTGGCTGTTTCTACCCAGTGATCCTAGCTACTTCCGCCACTCTCTGCGGGATGGAACGTATTTTACACCAAGACGCAGCACTCAAAATGGCCCGTCTTCCTTCTACTTTTCATTGGCTGAATCTCTCCGGCCTTCCCCTCGACGGGTGGTACTTACCCTTGACTGACATACATTTTGGTCAATACGCGAAGGGTAGGAGCCAATGAGGCTCTGGAACTGGAGACCGTCTCCGGCCTCGTCTCGCCTGGGGCGGGGTGGAGAAGAGCCGGAAGCGGGAGGGGAGAGAGAAACGGGAAAAGAAAGGAAGAAGGAAGAGGAAAGGAGTGAGGGAGGAGGAGGAGAGTGGCGGCGCCGTTTCGGAGGAGCAGGAGCAGGGGGTGGGATGGAGAGGAGGCGGCTCCTCGGTGGCATGGCGCTCCTGCTCCTCCAGGCGCTGCCCGGTCGCCTGTCAGCCCGGGCCGAGCCCCCGCAGGTAAGGGGGAGGGGCCGTGCGGCCCGGCCGGGGCCCTGGGGGTCGTCGAGGCCTGGCTGTGGGAGGGGGTCTGAAGTGGAGTCGTTGCCCAGCCTTGAGGCGCTCCCCGGGGAGCGCGCTGCCTGGCGCGGGCAGGCGCTGAGGGGGTGCCGGCGTTTAGCGGGGGGACACCTGTGACGGTCTGGTGTCGGCGAGGTGGCGGAGGCGGTGCCGAGCGCTAGGGGCCTTGGGGACGGTCGCTGTGCTGGGGGCGTCGGGGCGGTGTTGCGGGACGTTGGCGACTCGCCGAGCCGTGAGGGGCTCCTTCGGGGCCCACCGAGGGGCAGGTGACTGAGGCAGTGGGGCTGCGTGTGCGTCTGTGGTGTCGGGCCAGGGAGGAGATGGAGCTGGCTGCAGGGAGAAGCGTCCTGAAACCATGTTTCTTTCAGGCCGGGTGGGCGAGGGCAAGTTTTCAGGGCATCCTTGCTCCGTGTGCGTGGAGTCAGGCATGGCACTTTTGTGGCCTGTGGCTGGAGTCAGAAGGCAGGTGGGATGAGTAGATTGGGGACCTCCCACCTCCAGAGAAGCTGTAAATAGCCCCCGTTGGGCTCCCTGGCCTAGGAGGGCAAGTCATTTGCTGATCTGGACCAGTTCAGGGCTTTGGAGTAAGGGGTGGTTGCGATGCCAGTGTGGGCAGCACATGGGGCGCCCCAGCTTTTCTTGCTGGGTGGCTTACTGCCTCTCCAGGCAGGGAAACTCGCCTGTGCCGGTTCCCGCTCTGGCTGACATTTCGAAACCCTAATGGGAGCGTTACCTGCGCTGCCAGGTTGGGTGGGGTCCTGCAGAGGGAATCACCCCTCCTCCTTTTATTTTGGCAAGACTTTAGCCGTATATTTTCTTCTGCTCCTGTTCCCTTCCTTGTCTTTTGCCACAGGACAATCATAGACACAGTCAAATATCACAGAGGCAACAACTGTCACGTCGCACTTGAACTTCATGTTGTGATCAAGGGCATAAGCAGAGTGCCAGTAAAAATACTTCTTTTCCCTCTGCGTATGAAGACTGCGTTTTCACACATGAATCTTGTTTTGCCCATTGTTGGTGCTCTGTTTTAAAATACTAATTTTTAACATGAATTGACATACAGCAAAATTAACAGTTTTAAAGTGAACAGTTCTGTGGTGGTTAGTACATTCAAAGTGTTGTGCAACCACCAACTCTATCCAGTTCCAAAACATTTTCATCACTCCAAGGAAAACTGTCCTCGTTAAGCAGTTACTCCATCTCTCCTCCCTACAGCCCCTGGCAAACACCAGTCTGCTTTCTGCCTCCAGATTTACCTATTTGGATATTTCATGTAAATGAGATTCTACAATATGTGATCTTTCGTGTTTGGGTTCTTTAGTGGGTTTTTTGTTTTTTGTACTGGGGATTGAACTCAGAACCTTGTATTTGCCAGGCAGGTGCTTATAACACTGAGCTAAATCCCCAGCCCTGTTTGTTTTGTTTTGTTTTGTTTTTACTGGGATTGAACTCAGGGTTTTTGCACTGAGGTACATCCCCAACTCTTTATTTTGAGACAAGGGAGTCATTACGTTTCTAAGACTGGGTCTGAGCGTGTCCTCCTCCTGCTTCAGCCTCCCAGGGTGCTGGGTTTACAGGCATGTGCCACCATATCTGGCCTCATGTAATCTTTTTAAGGTTCATTCATATAGGAGTCCAATAGTTCATTCCTTTTTCTGGCTGAATAGTATTCCATTGTACATATACACCACACTTTCTGTGTTGAAATATGTAATTTTTCTTAAATATGTTTGTGAATATTGGAAATAATGTAAAAGAAATAGAACTCCTTTTCTAGTCCAGTATGACCTTTTGGGGGAATGAAACCCATCAGTTTTAATCTTTGTTAGGCTTCTCTGTTTTTCCGGTTAAAATCATAGTGTCAGGAGAAATAAATTTCCTTTGTCTGCTGAACAGCTATAACTCTCAGGACTGGTAAAACTAAGAAATATAGGGGCTAGGGATTTAGCTTGGGTCCGGGATTTAGCTCAGTGGTGTGAGCGCCTGCCTGGCAAGTGCGAGGTTGCGAGTTCGATCCCTAGTACAAAAAAAAAAAAAAAAGATAAGTACCGCAAGTTCAATCTCTGGTACAAAAAAAAAAAAAAAAAAAGATAGGTACGTTTTGGGCAGGGCATGGTGGTACACCCTTGTAATCCCAGGATTTGGGAGACTAAGGCAGTTTAGGCTATGTGGTGAGTTCAAGGTCAGTCAAACAAAAAAGAAAGCCGGGCGTGGTGGCGCACGCCTTTAATCCCAGCACTCGGGAGGCTGAGGTAGGCGGAGCGTTGTGAGTTCGAGGCCGGCTTGGGCTACAACGCAAGCGTAAGGCCGGCCTGAGCTACATAGTGCGACCCTACCTCAAAAAACCAGGGCTGGGTGTTTGGCTCAGTGCCTTAAGCGCCTGCCCTGGCAGGCGCGAGG
>RJWM01002452.1:0-128558 GCA_004363535.1 Dasyprocta punctata
AGCAGGCCAAGCTCAGCACGCCGGCAGGCAGGGAGATGTAGTGGGAATAATCTAAGGGCAGCGCCAGCGGGGTGAAGAGGCAGGCGGTGCCGGCCAGCACGGCCGTCTTGTGCAGGCAGTTGCCCACGGTGATCCAGCGCGCCGTCTCGTCGCCGATTCGGGTGGGCTCGATGACGATGTACTTGTACTGGGCTTCCAGGGCCTGTTCCAGCTCATACTCAAACTGGTCCTGGGCATTCTCGCCATTGTAGATCTCATGCACAATGTAACAGTCTGTGGCCGACAAGGTTACCCTTTGGTGGGGAGAGAGACAAGCAGTTAGGCCAAGAAACACAGCATGGTGTTTCCTGAGGTGCTGGGAGAAGGCTGGGGCTTGCCCCTGGGGGCACATCTCACTTCTGCGTTTATCTGCTTTAGAACTCAACACATGAGATAATCAGATTTTTTTCCTGAAAGAATGAAATAGTAAAACAAGAAAGGGACAGGAAAAGGAGAACAGGAAGTCTAAGAAGACAAGGAGCTAGGCGCAGCCAACGCCCACTGTGACATCCCAACAGGCCGGCATCTCCGCATGGACCCAGAGATGAAGAACAGTTTCAGCACAGAACGCCATGGATGTGCACGCAAGAAACGCGCAAGGTCAGCAGCTCGGAAGCTGCTCTTGGCACGTCAGGGCAACTGCAGGAGGTCCTTCCACGGAAACCCACAGACCCTGCGACAGACGATGCCGGACCCTCTGCCCTTCATTTGAGTCAGAAGTGGTCATCTGCAGCCCGCATAACAAAAGGTAAAGGCTCAGTTACACCTTGGGGCCCTGAAAATCACCTCCTCTGGCTTGTCTGGAAGGCCACGCCACAGCACAGCCCACCAGCTCATCACTGTGGTACGGGCCACCATAGAGGAAATGCAGCCTCCTGCGCTGGGGAAGGGCAACGCATCAGGGCAGAAATGGCTCACAACTTCTGTGGGAATTAGGGTCACACGAGGGGCTTCTCACATGCACAGCCCAGATGACACCACCACCCTGACCCTGCAAGCCCATGTCAAAGGACACTATCCACAGGGGGCCACATCAAAGGTCCAGTTTGATCCCCAACTTCCCCCTAACGCTGGGGATTCTGAACATGACCCTGACAAGGAGAAGAGGAAACGAAGGCTCCATTCTGTGTCACAGCAACAGTGGGCCTCACCACAGTGGCAGGTTGGGGAGGGTGGGGGTCAGTGAGGTCTCTGCTGTGCAGACTTTCCACCCAGATTAGGATTTCCTCACAGCTGGGGAGGGCAGACCTGAGCACAGGGCTGCAGACTCCACTTCCCTGTGGCCTGTTTTAGCCTCTCCAGATCTTTTTGCGCTTCCATATTGTCATGCAGCACAGACTGCTGCTCCTGGCTCTGTTGTCGGCTCATCCTTCAGGAACCTGCATCCCAGCCTCACACTGAGATGCTGCTAGACACAGCATCTGAGGTGGGGTCAAGGTTTTTAACCCGGGCTGGTCAGACCCACCAGAAAGATGCCCCTGGGACTGGCAGGCACTGTTCTCTCCCATTCAAGTCCATGCCTCCAACCAGGGAGCTCTGGGACTGTACAGGGCCATACAGGGCAAATGGGAACATCTCCTGCAACTGACTGTCCCTGCCAAAAACTGGGCTCCTTCAGTGGCCAATAATAAGCAGCACACCCCAAGTGCCTATAGGCAGAAGGTCTGGCCTGTCTGACCTGTCCTCTGACACCTACACACCAGTGGCCATGCAGAGAAAAGCCACAGGAGCTGGACTCAGCTACGTGATCAGTCACCATGATGTGCTAGTGACTAATGAAGACACCAAAAACAAGGTCCCCCCCAAACCCTCTTAATTCAGGCACAGGAGATCCCGGCCCTCCTTCAAAGAAACGGCATAAGGAGGGCAGTATAAGTCAGAATTGTGAGGGCAAACTTCAGGGGAAAAAAAACTACCAAAGAGCCCGGCAAACCAGATTTCTTTCAGTTATCACTTGTGGGCAAGATGTGGCACTTATTTTTGGTGCTGGGGATGGAACTCAGGCTCTCACACATGCTAAGCAAGTGTTCTAACACTGGGCTCCCCCACACCTCCGGCCAAGATTCAGCACTTTAAAGCTGACTGAGGGGAAAAAAATAAAAAAAGCTGACTGAGGAAACAGATAAGCAAGCCTCAGAGGCAAAGTTTTACTCCAGCTGAATGAACAACTGATTAATGTTCTGACAGGGCCTGTCAAAAACGAAAGTCATCAGTAATGGGCTGGCTGCTCCCAAATGCAGAGGGAGTCCCCACTCCCAGGCGGGTGCCCTTTTCAGAAAAGGCACTGGTTTGACTCAGGCAAAGGGAAATCTTAAGCCTAAAAGTAACTGGAATTAAGTGGGGTTAAGGCAGAGCCTCCTAATTAAACCATAGGTCTTGATTAAACTGCATGCACTGGGGAGAAATTTGCTCCTTGAGAAGCCTGTGACAGACTGCCAGTCATCAAACAGGAAACTGATAAAATGAACCAGGAAAGCAGGGCTTTTCCTTTGCAGTCCTCTGTGAAGTTTCCCTGTTTGGAGAAAATTCAGAGAAGAGGTAAGAGAGAGGTCACTGCAGCTGTTTTTCCCAAGCAGGATTCAGCATTTTAAGCCACTCTGAATAAACAAACACGCAAGCCTGGGGCAGGGTTTCGATCCAGCTGGAGGATGGGCCCAATAGCTCTCATGCAATCACACAGAAATTCTGTCATAGCTAAGACTGTGCCACCCATGCATGGGAGGGGCAGGGGCTCCACCCCTAGATTCCAGTGCTCCTGGCCTACAGATTTCCTTGGGCAAACTTTCAACACCATCACCCAAGAGCCCAATGGACCAGAGAACAGGAGACTTGAAGAGTCAAATCATACACCCATCTGTGAAATCAAAAAGTCAAGACAGTTGTGTGTCCTACAGACTTTCAAAGTGAGTCCACAGATGCATGGCCGTGGGGCATCACAGGCAAGTGTTTACCCCAGTGGAACTCTCAAAGTAAACGGTGGTGTCAAGTTAGGGTTACAAAATGTTCTTGCCAAACCCCTAATTCCACCTCTGGTACTGTGTCCTCCTCTGCCCCTACTGCAGGCCTGTAGCCATTCTTAATGTGAAAAATGCTGTCTGTCCCAGTAAGGAATACCCAGTTCAACCAGCACCCGGAACAGATCACTCCATTTTGGAAGCATATTAGTAGACATATGCCACCTCCAAGGACCCCGGACAGTCTCCAGCTCCCTCTGCAAGCCCCAAGAAGGTACCCTCACCCCGCTGCAGGGAGGGCTCACTCAGGTTCTTCAGGCAGGCAGGCATGGTGGGCAAGGCTAGTTCCTGCTATCTGTCGAGATCTGCAAGTGTGTGCACGAGCCCTAACATACCTGGGAGGTAAGAGGACACCCTGCTCCTGCCTTGTTTCTGTTATGAGGTGCCCCACCCCACAGCTCAGAAGCAACAGAAAGCTGATGTTGGGTCAGTAAGGCACTCCCGGGTCACTGACCCGTCAACTGGAGCTCAGGCAGCCTCTGCCTTTGGCTACAGGAGTCTTGTGACCACTACAGCTTACATCCAGCATTGCACACCCAACACGTACATCACAAGAGACGTGAGCTCCTCACTGCCTGCCAAGCACAGCACTGATGTCTCCCTCTGAACAGCTCAGCCCATTCTCCTTCACTAAGGCAACATGGGACTTAGACTAACCCAATGATCCACCATCTGAAATCGGGGCACAGCCAGTGGAAGAACCCTGGTGCTTCACACGGGAAATCGCTTAGCCAGCCCGTGGGCTGTGCCATGCATACCTGCCCAAGGCTTAGACTCATCAAGTCTGCTGTGAAGCCAGTAAAGGGGTTCTTCAGCATTTACTGGACAGAATAAATGCAAGTCCACAGAAGCAGATTTCTGGGATCCCGTAAGATATATGATGGAAGGAAGTGAAAGGTTCAAAACCAAACCAGACACACAAAAAGCCAAGAGGATCCCTCTGTCAGAGTCCACCAGGTTAGACCAAGCAGTCAGTACCCAGCAGGTATTAAAGGTCTTAGGTCTATACTGCTAATATGGACTCTGGACTTATCTGCTTCAGAAACCGGTAGCTGAGCTCCCCAGGAGAGACAAGTGCAGCCACCGCCCATCTACCCAGCACCCAGCCTCAATAGCTGGCTTCGGTTTCTGTGTCAAATGTGACCTGGCTAAGAACTCGTTGGAAAGCTGCCTGGAATCATCAGAGCAGCATCAACTGACCCTCGGTTTCTAAGGCCCTGGGCCCTAGTACCTCACAGCCTGACTTCTGGTACATGGAAGACGATTTTTTTAAAAAAGCAATGCAACTGGGCATGGTGGCACATGCCTCTAATCATAGCTACTGGGGAGGCTGAGGCAGGAGGACCACAAGTTTGAGCCCAGCCTGGGCAACTCAGTTAGATTCCGACTCAACATTTAAAAATATGTATATGAAAAGGGCTAAGGGCACTGCTCAATGGTAATGACCCTAGATTTGATCCTCAGTACCAGACGGTGGGAAAAAAACAATATAGACTAAGTATCCTTTATCCAAACATCATAAATGTTCAGGAATTTTGTATTTTTCAAATTTGGGATTATCTGCCTATAATCTGTCTTGGGAATAGGATCAAAGTCTGAACATGAAATTCACTTATGATTACAGACATAGCCTAAAGGTATTTCATACAATATTGTTAGTGCACCTGTGGGTTTTCTGTTGTTTTACAGTACTGGGGATTGAACCCAGGACCTTCCCACTGAGCTATACCCCCAGCCCTTTTGTTTGTTCATCTTCTTTTTAGACAGGGCCTCGCTAAGTTGCCCAGGCTGGGCTCAAACTTAAATCCACCTGCCTCATCCTCCTACAATGCTGAGATTACAGGTGTGTGTCACTACACTCAACTTGTACCTGTTCTGAATGTGACCTGTCACGGGAGGTCTTTGTGCAGTTTTCCATTTGTATCATATTAGCACTCAAAAGTTTCGGGTTAGGGATGTTCAACCTTTACTTAGTAGGTTGTATTTTTTTTTTTAGTTCAGGGTTCCCTAAGGGACTATATTTTTACTTTCACAGCACATATGATCACCAGGAGACTATATATTCAAAAAAGAGGCAGCACTGATTAACTGAAAATGTTGGACAATCAAATTAAGGAGAAAGCTACAGAAAGTTTATAATGTGCCATCTGTATTTTTTTTTAAAGGTATCTACGTGCTTTCATATACACAAAATTTCTGGAAGGACATACAAAGCCCAGAGAATATGTCTAACTTGGGGAGGATCTGAGTGTCTCAGGATAAAAAAAAAAAAAAGAAAGCATGTTTTTACTAAATGACTCCTGATCCTTTTAAACTTGGCACAGTCTCTGACATCTGGCACTGAAGAAACAGGATCATCATCCAAAACACACTCTGCCAGCACTGGTCACTGTGCACCCTCTGAGGCCTAGCTGGAGCAGGTGGTAACTTGTTGGGGGCACCTCAGGGGGCTACTGCAGCCACTGCCCCAGATACTGCCTTGGCACCACGGTGCTACCTCAGGTTACAAGTAGCCGTGACTGGGCGTTTGAGCCTGTCTCCCTCCTTTCCCCCACAGAGTCAAGGCGTATGCTATTCAGCACTGTTGGCACTACAAATCAAAGGGCCATAGGCAAAGTGGCTTCTGCCTGAGACAGCACATGTGTGCCAAAGTAAGGTTAGTTTTCTACCTGTTAAGCGAAGTGGTAAGCACAAGGTTTATTTTATTTATTTTTCTGGTACTAGGAATTGAAGCAAGAGAGTGCTAAACTACCTCCTCAGATCTTTTCATTTTAAGAGGGTTTCACCAAGTTGCCCAGGCTGGCCTCAAGCTTGTGATCCTCCTGGCTGCGTCTCTCACATACCTGGGATTTTAAGTGTGTACCACCAGTTATAAGTACACCTGTTACTATTTTTAATTGCGACAAAATGCCCATGTAAAATTTACCAATAATTTGAAATATACAATTCAGAATTTTTAAGTATATTCACACTATTGTACAACTAATCTCTAGAACTTTTTCTCTAACAAAACCAAAATTCTGTATCAGTTAAACTCCCAGCTACCCCTAGTCCCTGACAACCACCATTTTACTTTTCAGTTTCTATGAATTTGATTATTCTTGGGGCTTTATGAGTGGAATCACTGTGTTTATCCTTTTGTGACTGGCTATTTCACTTAGTATAATCTCTTCAACATTTGGCCATAATCTACTATGTACCAGAATCTCCTTCCTTTTTCAGACTAAGATTCCTTTGTATGGCTACATCATCTTTGTTTATGTATTAATATGCCAATAGGAACCTGGGTTGTTTCCACTTTTGACTACTGAATCACAAGTACAATACAATATTATTGTATCATGTGTTC
This sequence comes from Dasyprocta punctata, assembly GCA_004363535.1. Lineage (NCBI taxonomy): Eukaryota > Metazoa > Chordata > Mammalia > Rodentia > Dasyproctidae > Dasyprocta > Dasyprocta punctata. The sequence goes on from RJWM01002452.1 coordinate 6,403, forward strand.
ATCTGCAAATCTTTTGAGTATATACCTAGAAGTGGAATTGCTGGATTATACTTTTAAGTTTTTTGAGGACTGCCATACTGTTTTCCACAGAGGTTATACCAGTCACTCTACCTTCCCACCAACACTGCATAAGAGCTCCGATTTTTCTAAGTCCTTGCCAACTTTGTTTCTTCTTAACAACCATGCTAATGGGTATGAGGTCTTCTTCACGTGGTGGTGATCTTTAAAGTTTTTTTTCTTGCTTTTCTGTTTCTTTCCTGAACTAAGAAAGAAAGAAAAGAGAACAGGAGAAGAGGAGACAGGGAAGGGGAAAAAAAAAAAAAAAAAAAAACAGAAAGGAAAAAAGTGCTTCTTTTATAATGGAGAAAATAATTGTAAAATATTCTTACAAAGAAAAGTCTTGTTTAACAATTTGCATCTCTTGGGGTAAAAAGACCTCTAAAGCCAAGGAGAGCAGGAGGCAGGCACTTCATGCCCTGGAATCTTCTCAGTAACCACGGAAAATCTCCAGAGACGAAGCCACCAGTCCTGCCTGTCTGGTAGCAAGAAGCCATCAAGGCTGAAGTGTACTAGTCTCATACCCCTGCAGTCCTGCCAAAGAAGTGCCGAAAACTCCCATTTCCCCATTTCACTCAAGCAAGCAGCGGCCATAGTGCCCAACAAGCTTCCATCATTTTTTTTCCATCTTGCTAGACCCCAAAAAATCCTATCTATCTATAGTGACTTTAGCCCACTTCTCAGAGTTGTGTCCTGGGCACTTAGACAAAATTCAAGTGTCAACTTACACCTAAAACAAAAAGGGATGATTGAGCTCCTTGAAGGTAAAGACTGTTGTCCTCACAGCATCCCCAGCAATGGGCCTGAATGTAACAGGCTTCCAAAAGAGATTAGTGCAAGGGGAGAAGAAAAATAATGATGATAATTAAGAGAACAGGTGCCTGAAAAATTAAAGTAGGTTCATGTAAGGTTTACTTCATAACCAAGTGGTATGAAGCGCTGGACTGTACCTCCATCCCTGCCTCCAGGTCCAGGAAACCCACTTGTGGCTAACCAAGCATGGCTTCCTCGGGCCCCTAAACAAAGGAGAAAAATTAAGCAATCAAGTCCTATGCCTCTGATTAACAGGTCAGCGCAGACAGAGAGGCACAAACAGATAGGCCCAAATATTGTGGGTTAGCCAGGCGTGGTGGTACACACCTACAATCCCAGCACTCAGGAGGCTGAGGCAGGAGGATCACTGTGAGTTCGGGAGACCAGCCTGGGCTACAAAGTGAGTTCAAGGCCAGCCTGAACTGCATAGTGAGACCTTGTCTCAAAAAATAGGGTCAGTGGAATAAGCACCTGCCTGGCAGGCACGAGGTTGTGAGTTCGATTCCCGGTACAAAAAAAAAAATTGTGGGAGGTTCCAAACAGTCCAAGGAAGCCTCACAGGGCACCTGAGACTTTTAACTATCTCAGAGACAACCACGTGCAGGTCACTCTCCTCCTCTGTGATCTAGTAACTGAGCAGCTCTTCCACCTGGAGAATAAGAACACAGAGTGCCAAGTATAATATCAAGGAGCCAGGGTTCAAGTTCCCTCTCATTTAATTACCAGCATTGTGTCCAGGAGCAGAGCACCTTTCTACTTGGAGCCAGTTTTTTCATGTCAAGTGGGGCTAAAGGCCCTGCCTCACCCAAAGCACTGCAGTGACAACAGGATTTGGGCCAGGTATGCAAACCAGTGGAGACAGTAGTAAGCCACCATCCAGTATAAGGCACCTGTAGCTATTTAAATTATTTTCAGTTAGGTTGCATTTAAAAAATGCAGCCCCTCAGACTCACTAGCCACATTTCAAGCACCCAATAGCCACATGTGGCCCATAGGTGATGCAGTGGAGATAAAAGTTTTTCTGCACAGCCCTGATCAACTGTTAGGTTCCTCAATGTTTACTGGCTTTTCCCAAGCACCCTATTCCCATAAAGCTGCTGCTGGCACCAGGAAAGGACATGGGCGCGTCTTTCGTGCTTGCTCATGGAGCACTTCTGACCACCGCCCACAGCCCTGGCTCACAGAGGAAGACATGCCCAGCCCAGGCCCAGGCAGAGAAGCCCTGGCCTCAGGCTTGGCCTCAACCACCTCCCTCCTCTCTGGACACAGGATAAGGCTTCTCCACCTCAGAAAGATAGGTCTCCACTAGAATGTGGCTCGAATGAACCGTAGAGGCATAAATCAATGCAACTGGAATGAAAATTATCTGACCGAATTTAAAAAATAGAAACGTCTCAAGCAAATGTCAAGGTGCATTAATGCCAAAAAGGCTAAACCACTGCAGATCCTAACCCAAACGTTCTAGCACTACGAACAAAACGTGCAGTCCAGCCATGGGTGAAACCATTAACCACCTGCCACCTGCTCAGAAGGGCCCAGCTCAAGTAGCCACACATTGACAGACATGGGTGCAAACCCTGTGTCTGCTCATCTCCTCCAGACAAAGAGGAAAGAAAACCTTTCTCCATACAAAAAGTCAGAAATGAAATACCCCAACTCCAAGAGTACTCAGTTCTAAAAGGGAAGGATCTGATCAGGAAGGGGGTCTGTCACCTTAGGAACAAAAACTAACCTGCCTGCATAGCTGGTGAACTATCTATTCAGCTGGATTGGGCACTACATCCCACGCCGACCATCAGGACCCTGTCCATCTGTGTTCACAGATACAGACACAGTTCTCTAAGGTGGCAGGGAAGGATGCAGAAGTGACCCCATAGTAACCCCATGGAACTGGCTGCCTAACAGATGCTAGTGCAGATGGCTGCAGAGGCTGAGGTAGGCAAGGCAGCAGCACTGTCTCACCCGGAAGCTGAACACCCCAAGCTGCCCTGCATCATGCTGAGACACAGATCAAATACATCTTCACATGACAGGAATTCAGAGCACAGGGCTATACTCACATTCCAAAAAACACGGAGAACTCAAGAGTTGCTCAGAGGCCCTGAGAGAGCAGCACCAAACAGCCCAAGAAAGACAGGTGGGGCTATCTGTGAGCTGGTCCAGGCTGGCACACGGGTAGCAGAACACACAGATACCTGCTCTGTACTTTCCTAGATGCGCAAGTGTGCCTCAAAGACGCCGGCAGGACAAGTGGCAATCTGTATGATGTGCTCGCTGCCAGTACGCTGAATTCTGGACAAGAATTCAGGTTACAGCTCAGAGTCTGATGTTCTTCATTACAAATACTGTTGATTCCCTAGATTTAATGGAGTGGAGAGAAAAATCAACATGCAAGCAACTATTAGTTTACTATTTCTACCCCTCCTATTTTAGTCTACAGACCAGTACTGCGATACCTATACAACTCTGCTGTGATGGAAATGCTCTGTTTGTGCTGTCCAACATGGCAGCCATTAGCTACCGAGCACCTGAAATATGGCTGGTTGAAGAGTGAGGAGCTAATTTTTCCACTGTATTTAATTTTAATTAATTTAAATGTAATTGTTGCCAGGCATGGTGGTGCATGCCTGCAATCCCAGCACTTGGAAAGCTGAGGCAGGAGAATCACTGTGAATTCAGGGTCAGCCTGAACTGCAGTGAAACTCTGTCTCAAAAAAAAAAAAGGAATGTAATTATCACATGTTGCTAGTGGCTACTGAATTGCTATGATAATTCAGTCACCTAGCTCTAATGCTACAGCTGTGTTTTTAGACTCAAGAACCAAGGAAATCCACCTACTATAAGCTGTGAGCTGACTGTGGCATTAGGCAGGCCTTCAAACACAAAGCGTGCTCCACAGCCCACAGCCACTGACAATTCTGGCAAGTTTGTGAAAATGTTGCTCTGCTCTGCCCTGCCCCAGATAACATTTTCTTCAGTTTTTGCATAAAGCACATGCCAACCAGGTGTAAGCGGCAGTTCGGGAAAGTGCTCTTACAGTGGCGCTGAAATCTGAGTCAGTCTGAATGTGTCATGGAACAAAGTCACTTAGGAGCTGTAAACAGCCTACTTCAGTCATGAGGGCCAATAATAAACCTGGGCCTCATAATGTATAGTGCTGGGCTATCAATTAATCCAGCTCGCCCTACCCAGTCACGCCACCGAGTAGGCATAGAGGTATGCCCAAGAGTTAGCTCACAGGTGAGGACAGGTTGTGTTTCCATGTCCCGCTCAGCAAGGGAAGAGCTTAGGGAAGACGGACTAAGGCAAACGACTCTCCCGTGGTACCTGGTTAGGGCCTTACAACAAAGGGCCGCGGGGGTTAACCTCTAGCCACACCACATTATCTGAAAGAAAACAGCTGGTGACTCTCAAACTACAAAACCAGGCACCTCGTTCCTGGCTGACACACAACATCTGCATGTGTGAGTAGAGCCCTGGGTTCGCTGTCAAAGGTTGCAACCAGAACACCTACAGGGACCAGGCTGGTTAACTGCAGTAAGTCTGCCAGCTGAAGTACATCCAATCACAAAGCGTTTACCCAGTCACAAGAGTCAACCTATACCCAGCTTTACAGGGTCTTTTATGTGAAATCTGTTGGAAACTAATTCCAATTCTCTTAAAGGCTACTGAGGGGGAAAGTCGTGTAGCTCAGTGGTCGAGCACTTGCCTAGCATGCACAAGGTGTGGATTCCCAGCACTACAAACAACACAACACAATACAACACAACACAAGCCTTGGAGGCTCAGAAAGGGAGGGTTCAGCTCATAAGCTGGCTGGCAACTCTTGAATTAACACTGTCTTAAGTCAAAGGAAAAATAATTCCCAGTATCTATTTTCTTAGATCAGTAAAAGCTTAATGGTAAGGCTCCTATAATATGTTTGGGCTTTAGTGTTTTGTTTTGGAATTGAACCCAAAGCCTTTGCACAGACCTCAACACTTTTTAAAATATTTTAATCTTTAAAAAAGTTTTTTAAAATCTCAAGCTAGGCTCTCACTGCATCGCTCAGGCTGGGCTCAAACTTTCCATCCTCCTGCCTCAGCCTATCAGAGTGCTAGGATTACAGGCATGCATCACCATGCCCAGTCACTTGCACCACGTTTAAGGCGTCCCTGTTCAGCCCTTTCAGTACTTTTGATCCAGTGAAGAACACTTCTCCCTCTGATGCTGAGCTTTCTAAGCAGTTCTTTTCTTACTACTGCAGAATCAATGTTTGTGATAAAAACCTTTAAAGTTCTGGGTCTTAACGATATGTGGAAACCATAGAGGTAATTTCTCTTAATGCTGTCTAAGAACTATCAAGTGCGAATTAAACTCCTTGCCACTGCACTTCCAAGGAAGAGGAAATGCAGGATGGACTATGTTGGATAACCGTAAGCTCAAGAATAAAATGTAAGCTGTCATAACTGCCAAACAGGAAGAATCTTTTGGTCTGGCAAAATGGGATAGAATCAGTCAGAGAAAAGGAACAACCCAGAGTCCCTGAGAGAACTTTTCTGTTTGACAACCCTTCCCGAAACACCCAAAAAGAGCCAAACCAAAACTTGCCTTTCTCCTGAACTCTTCTATGCCAATCAAACTTAGCAAAACAGAACAGTTTAACCCAAGTGGCTCTACAGATAATACATACACTCGTCTTCCAAATTTCTAGTGGCTAAACAGATTTTAGTAGCTTCTAACCAAAGACGCTTTCCAGAAGCAAAACTTGTAAGTGCCAACACGGAAACTACTCCAATCTCATCTTCTGGAAACTGAGGACCACTTTGGAAGCAACAAGCTCTTAGCACTCTAATCACACTACGAAAGGTCACTGTAAAGGACTTTCAGGACACGAGTCCTTGCACAGAAACCTCCAACTCAGTCGCAGGGATTGCTCAACGCGAAAGCGGTCAGACCTCGACTGGGAAGCATTACTTTATAGGGAGGAGCAGGCTGCGATGTAAACGTGCGCATCGCACCGCCCGCGAAGCCTTCTCTCCCTTTCTTCCTCGCCACGTCTGGTGCCGCGGCCGAGACGACCACGTGCGTGACACAGCGGGGCAGGAGCTCGGACGGCGCTCGGCCACGGTCGGCACGGCTGGCCAGGTCGTGGGCTTGCGCGGGGAGTCGGGTTCTCCCGGCCGGTCCTAACCACCGCCCAGCACAGCCAGACCCCCTCCCACCGTGCCGCCCGCCCACACCCTCTCCCGGCCTGCCGCGCCCCGCGAAGGCCGCGCCGGCCCACTCCCGCCCGAGCCCGGGTCCCCTCGGCCCGAACCGTGTGCCCGGCGGGGCCGAGGAACCGGGGCCCAGGCACAAAGGGCGCGCGGACCGAGCCCTCGTCAGCTCCCTGACCCCGAGTGGCCTCCTGGGAGCAGCGATCCCGCTGGCCCTCACCTCTCTCGGGCGCTGCCGCCGCTGCTGCCTGGACCCAGACGCCTCCTTCCCCACGCGGCCATCTTGGAGACACTCTGCTCGCCAGTGTCTGGCGCCGCGGGGCCGCGAGGGCGGGCGGCGGGCTGGCTGAGGGGAAATGTAGTCCAGTCCGCAGCCACGGGGTGTGGGTCGCGGCTCGCGGAACTACGACACCCATAATGCCGCGCGCCGGAAGCCGCCGTCGAGGGGCGGGGCGGCCGCCGCCGGGAATCCGAGCCGGGAGCCCGCATCCCAGGCGCCTGGTCGCCCACCGCCTGGACGTCCTTGGGCTCGGCGGGCTAGCGGCTGAAGGAGAAGGGAAGGAACGCGCCTACATCTCCCAGAACTCTGCGCGGGAGTGGCCCTGGTCTGCCGTCCAGACCCCGCATGCGATCTCGTTTGCCCCAAGGCTCTCAGACTCACTTCCCCGACCTTCGCAACCTCCCTCACTTGCCCAGGTCGCCGAGGGACGAGAGAACTCGCGGCCTCGCCTCTGTCCGTGCGTTTTTCTGAGCTCCTAGTGTTTTGGGGAGACCGAACCAGACGCGGTTCTGGCTACCTCGGAGTCCTGGCTTGCGGGCGTAAGCTGTTGGAAGACAAGCTCTGAAAGTAAAGAGAAGAAATAGATACCACATGTGATAATTGCTACGAAGGAAATAGGGTTCTGCGTAGGAAAAAGCCTGTTGAGATTGAATCCCTGCCACATATCCCACTCACTTGCACATACTTAGCATATTCTAGCACTGCTGAACGCGCGTGCTGGGCACATCATCTCAGCTGACGAGACCCCTGCTCCAGGCCCTAGCCTTTCCCTATCTGGACTCTGCTGTAAAGAGAGGTCTAGTTGCTCCTTCCTCAAACCTATGGACTATTCGGGAAGCTCCCTTCTAAGGTCTTCTGCACTAGTTGGTTTCATAATTATTTGAACAAAGCTAATGCAGAAATCTGCAGTTGCTAATCGGGAGAAAAGCACAGCCCCTGCCCTCCACGCTCATGTCTGGTGTAACTGCAAACTGGAGCAGGAGGGTTGACGGGTAAAGGTGACTCAAATTGCTAAAGATTTTTTTGCATTTCTCTGCCGCTTACGTTCTACATTCTAGGATAGTTTTAGCTGTTTAAACTTCTTTCGACTCCATTCTCACCTGCAGGATGTGATTCGTGCTCCTTAGCAATCTTCTACCTCCTCCTTGGTTTGGAGGTTGCCTCTATAACTTCAGTTGTCTCCGGTTCCTGCCTAGAGGCTGGTAAATTGAGAGGGTTTGTGGGCCACACAAGTGTCATGCTGTGCCAAATATATTCCTGTTCCAACCAGCTTTTATGCTTCAAGACCTTGGACCTGTTGAATATAGAAATTTCCTTGTTTTCAAGTTGGGTTGTACAACCCAGCCTCTGAGTGCGGGTGTGTAGCCGTGCTAGAGACACTGAAATGATGTGTCTCTCTTCTCTGGCCAGTGTGGTGATTAAGAGGGTGTACTAGAGATTCTAGAACACAAGGTTTGAAGCATGGCTCCACACTTCTGAGTCTGGCTTCTTACGTAGCTTCTCTATGTCTTAGCTTCTTAACATGTAAATATTAGTACCTCCCCTGGAGGATTGCTGTAGTATTTCATGAAATGATAGATGCATGGAATTTAAAAGCACGAGATAACAATATTGACTGTGATGGAATGCCCAGTGCTGACGTGTATTTTAAGTGATACTGTTATCGGGGAGCTCCTTCTGAAAGTGGCTCACCAAATAAAGGTTGCCGGGTTCTGGGTTGCTCATCTCTCCCTCTGGAATTAGATTCCAGGTTCTCCTATGGAGCAAAGACTTAACAAAATGAGCAAAAAGCAATAGCAAGTTTATTCAAGAAAGTAAGGGCCAGGGATATAGCTCACTGGTACAGTGCCTGCCTGGTGAGCATGAGGTCATGGGTTCCATTCCTGGTACCAAAAAGAAAATAAAAGTGAAGAGTGAGAGAGAAACTGGCTCTGTAGAGTGAGCTTCGGCCAAGTGAAAGAAAAAGCAATCAAAGGACACCCCAAAGAAAGCAGGACGAGATGCCATGAGGAAAATCATAATAGCAAATACTTGGCATTTTTTTGGCGGGGGGTCTTTTTGAGACATGGTCTTGCTATGCAGTTCACATTAGCCTTGAACTTACTTTGTAGCCTAGGCTGGCTTCGAACTCGCAGAGCTCCTCCTGCCTCATCCTGCTGAGTGCTGGAATTACAGGTATGTGCCACCACGCCCAGCTTGTGTCCTTTTAGACTGTCCAGGTCTTGGGGAAACCTGCAAGAACTTCAACATGTGGTGCTGGAAACTCACACTACAGGCTGATGTCTGGTCTAGGCCATCCTGTTGAAAACCTGCTGAAGTTCTTGAGAGAAGTTCAGGTACAGGGCTTCAGGAATTATTCTGTGCATGTGTTCTGGGTTCTTGTAATTGACAGGTCACCTTTCCCAGTCCCTAATCTATCTCAATACACTTCTTTTGATCTTCGCAACAACCCTATGAAAATGATAACTGCCAGGCATGGTGGTACACTCAGGAGGCTGAGGCAGGAGAATCATTGTGAGTTCAAGGCCAGCCGGGGCTACATCCTGAGTTCAAGCCCAGCCTGAACTACGAAGCAAGATCCTGTAAAAAAAAAAAAAAAAAAAAAGGATAGAAAGAAAATGATAACTGTTGTTACCAACATTCAGTTTGCAAATGAGGAAACCCAGGAGATGTGAGTGACTTGCCAAGGATGTGCTACCTATGAGGACCACAGTCCTGATTTGGACCCAACAAATCTAGGTGCAGAAATGATAGTGTGCTATCACGCCTCTGCAGAAGTACTCTGGAAACGCTCTTGTGAGTGAGGCAGGTACCGGGTCCATGTCTAATGCACGCAGGAAATGAAGATGCTCAAATAACTGTGGACCTAGGATCTTCCCGGGTCCCAGCTCTTTCACTCTCCTCTCGATTTCTAGATGCGCATCTGCTGCGTGTGCTGACTTGGACTGGGATCCTCACAGCATTGTCTTGAGATCACTGTTACTGCACAGACATGACCTAGAAAGTTCCAGACTGATTGATTTTCTTAGCGTGTATTCACAGAGCACTTACTGAGACACAACCTGAGTGGTAGAAATTGGAATTCCTGAGGGCTCTCATGCGGGGAATATGAAGATGAACCCCTGAAATGCTGGCAAAAAGGCAGCCAGTGGGGAGGGCACAGCTTGTGTTCAAAAACAAACTGCCGCTTCTCTCACTGCGCTTACCTTTCATTCATGTAATAAATGGTGACTGAGGGCAAACCCTGTGCCAAGCAGTCTTCTATTCGCAAAGGCGCCACGTGGAGCAGAGCAAACGCTGTTCCTGGTTTCATGGGCTTTACATTCCAATGGGATAAACAATTAAATGGATAAACATCTCCAGGGAGTGATAAGTACCAAGAGGAAGATGACTAGGACGATGTAATAGAGTGACTTGGGGATTGTGTATGGGAAGAGGTGTCTTGCAAAAGGCAACATTTAAATGGGACCAAGTAAAGACAATGTGCATGTGAAGGGCTAGAGCCAGAGTATTCCACGCTGAGAGAATAACTGCTGTGTCTGTGGAGTGTGAGTGGGCTTGGTGCAATCCATTAACAGGGCCAGGGTGGCTAGAGCTCAGAGGGGCAGAAATGGCATTTAGTTCGCCCTCAGTTCAGTCACCTTACTCTCTTTAGATTTCAGTTTTCACAACTGAAAAATGGGAATAATTTTCCCCATAATAGTCTAATTAGGAAAGAACCACCATAGGTGTTTTGAACAGAAGGAATTGAGTGTAAGTTGTTATTTACAAAGGTGTTGAAAGGGCAGGAGACACTAAGGACCAGTAAGGGGCAAAGACAAGAAACTGGAGATAGCTGTGTGCTGTACTCCTTCAGCTAAAGGAAAAAAGGAAGAGTAATGTTTCCAGAAACAAAGAGTCTTGAGTGACTGCGCAGGATCCCCTAGCTGCACTGGGTGGGGTGAGGGGCTCCTGAGAGGCAGCTGACTCCGTCTCTGTGCCCTGAGGTGCTGCCAAAAGCACACTATAGTGACTTTCTCCTTCCTCTCGTTTTCTGAACCCCCACCAGTGCCTCTGACAAAAAAGTCAGGGAAATGCAGTAGTTTTCAGGCTTCCAACGGGGACTACATAGTAGAACACAGAAATGTAAATACGGAGATGAAGATAGCAGACACCATTCCAACAACTCGTTTTGCAGAGCTGTTTTGAGGAGCCGAAATGGGTATGTGCTGAATAAATCATGCCTATTCTTATGCTTAGTGGCACATAGTCACTTAGGAAAGGATGACTCTTTCAAAAACTTATCTTCGGTATATTATTTTTACAGAATCTTTGAATTTACATTTAAAACCATCAAAATGAGTTTTTTTGTGGTACTAGATTGAATTCAGAACTATAACCCCAGCGTTTTTTATTTTATCAGTTCAGGACATCGAGGCAGCCGTGACACTGTAAAGAAACTCACAAAAGAGGAGTTCCAGAACTTCTTTAGAAAATGGCAAGAATGAACCTGGCGTGGTGGCGCACACCTGTATCTGAGCACTCAGTAAGCTGAGACAGGAGGATTGCTGAGTTTGAGGCCAAGCTGGGCTACACAGTGAGTTCATTTAAAAAAAATTTTTTTAAAGTAGAAAGAATTTATTGAGAGAAAGAAAGCTTCTGTCAGAGAGGGGCCCTTGTCATCAGGGCTTGCCAGGAGGACAATTGCATACAGGACACAGAATTTATAGTATTATTGTATGATGGTCACCCAGAGTTAAATACAAGAAAGTGCAGGAAATCTGTCCACAATACCAAAGATCTAGAATGGCAATGTCCTGCAGGAGTCCAGTTGAAGACCCGGAGCCCACAACAAGGACTCATGCAGGTCTGTTTTATGGATCTGTGCTGACAAGGCCCATAGGTCAGCAGTAGAAGGTAGAAAGTCTATGCCAGCAGGGGGAAGGATCTGTGCCAGTAGGATGAAGTTTCTACATTGGAACTAAGAAGTGATGCTCAAAGTAAGGACCAGGGCTGCCCTGAAAAGTAGCACAGCCATCCTCAGCGACAAGAGGTCCCAAGTTCCTCCAACGATGAGAACAGCCAAGTTCATTTCAGGAAGCCAGAGTGATAAGTTTTTCCTGGAGATTAAACAGCAAACATGTCCCTCCCCTCCCCTCCCCCAGCCAGGAAGTGATGCTTAAAGTAAGGACCAGAGCTCCTCCAAAGTGAGCTGCAGCCGTTCTCAGTGACAAGGTCCCCAGCTCCCCCAGTGATAATGGCCAAATTCATATCGGAGAAGCCAGCATGACAAGCTCCTCCCGGAGAACCAATGGCTCTAAACAATGACACTTAGAACCCACAACGCCCCACTCTTCCTCTCCATGTCTCCTTTTATGCTAGCAACTTTCCTCGGGTGGGCCATCTACACTCAGCACCATGCCAATTTCATTCAGCTGGTGTTAAGTTGACCACCAGGTTTTTAATTCATCACAGGGGCCCAGAAAACAGGTTGACCGCCAACCCTGCTCCTCAAGGTTGTTTACTGAGCAAAGTCACAAGGTGAGGCAGGTTTAAAGTGGGACAGAACTATAGTCAATCAATACAATTGCAGGTATAGTTGCTTAGGTAATATTGCTCCAATGGCAGATCATAGGATGAATATAAGGTGGGACAAAACTATGGTCAACCAAAGTATACAACAAGTATAGTTGCTAGGGTAACACTGATTAAATGGGAATCAAATGGAGAAACAAGTCATGTAGCAAGCGCACATGAGCAGCCAAGGACTCTCCTGGAAGGGGTGGGTAAGGAGGTTTGGTCCCCACCCCAAGGCGACTGATGCCTGCTTAGAATATCCATCACTACACAGTGAGTTCAAAGGCAATGTGAAATACATAGTGAGACCCTTTCCGAATAAAATGGAATTTAAATTCTGAATGGGTAATGTGTTCATATGGTATAAAATTCAAATTATAAAATAATATGCAATGAAAATTTGTTTTTCTTATCCAGTTTCCCATTGCATGGTTCTCTCCATCCATGTCAATGCCCTCTGGAGGCTGTGACTAGTGCCTTTCATTTTGTTTTTTTTTAGTTTAGTTTTTGTTTTTGTTTTTAGATATGGTCTTATTCTGCAAGAACAGGCTGGCCTGGGACTCACTGAGTTGCCGGTGAGGCCTGAACTTGTGCTCCTCCTGCCTCAGCCTCACCTCCCACCCCACAGCTAGGATCACTGGTGTGTGCACCTGTGCCTGGCACTAGCACCTTTCTTATATATCCTCTACGATCCCTCACACGTACACAAGTGTGCACATATAGTAAAGCATTTTTTCTTTTATGTAAACAATATGGCCAGACTTTGTATTGCACACCTATAATCCCAGCACTTGGGAGACTGAGGCAGGAGGATCGTTGTGTGTTTGAGGCCAGCCTAGGCTACCTAGTGAGTTCAAAGCCAGCCTGGGTTACACTGTGAGACCTTGTCGGAAAAAAAAAAAAAAGAAAAAAAAAAAAAGAAAGAAAGAAAATAATGCATACTATATACTGCTCTGTGGCTTTTTTCTTTTCTTTTTTTCAATTAACTGTGTCTTAGAGATCCCTTTCCATTAGTTCAAATCAGATTTGTTTTAGCAGTAAGTGATATTCCATTGTTTAGATAATTTTATTAACCAGGCATCCAATAGCTTTCTCCTGTTTCAAAGAATGCTGCAATAAATATGTGTGGTCTACCTTCTGATGTCCAAGTGTGACTGTGGCGAAACCTCTGGGAGTGATAGATACTGCCACACTGCTCCCTGGTCCCCACAGTGTATGACAGGGCCTGCTTCCCACAGCTTCACCAGCTCTGTTAGCGAACATTTTATCTTCATCAACCTGACAGATACAAGCTGGTGTCTTGCTCAATGCAGTGTGGTAGCCTGGCGTAGATCCCGGAGTATGTAAAGGACATTGTGGAAAGCAGGTGAAATCTAAATGAAGTCTTTAGGCTCCATGAAGCAACCACGGCCACATGGTATGTCAGCATCTGGGGAAACAGGATGAAGGTTGTGTGGTGTGCAATTTTCGCAGTTTTTTTTTTTCACATATGCAAAATTATCCCAAGTTTCATTTAAAAAATGGTCTCCAGTGGACTTGAGGTGTGGCTCAATGGTAGAGTGCTTGTGCAGTATGCAAGAGGCTGATTTGGTATCTAACAATTAAAAACCAACATTGACCCAGGCATGGTGTCTTAGTTACTTTTTCACTCATTGCCAAGACAAAATACCTGACGCCCAAAATTAGGGAAGGAAAGGTTTATTTCTTACAGTTTCTTGGGAGTTTCAGTTGGCTCCAAGTCAGCATGGCATGGCGGGGCTGCCATTCATGGCCACCATAACAGTAAGCCATGCTGGGGAGAGAGGGGGAGAGAGAGAGAGAGAGAGAAAGGACAGAAGCAGCAAAAGGAGGACCTGCCTCCTCTACACTGTATCTCAGCTCCACCCCTGGGCAGGTGCAGCACTCACATCACCAATCCCTGCGCTAGACAACAAACTGATCACAAGTGCCAGACTCAGCCCCATCAAAAGTACATGAGGACTTGGGGGGACATAGTATCACCCAGTACACATGGTGTTGCATTAATCCCGGTACTCGAGAAGGTTGAAGCAGGAGGATCACAAGTTTGATTCCAGCACGGACAATTTAGCAATTTAGTGAGACCCTACCACAAAAAAGGAAATTGGGGGAACAAAGGGCTGGGGATGTAGCTCAGTGTGGAGGTCCTGAGTTCAATCCCCAGGACCAGAGTAAGGGGGCGATGGCTTTAGTACTGCTTATCTAATAAAAAAAAAAAATGTTGCGATTTATTCACTATTTAAAAAATTTAACAGTGCTTTTCTAATTCCTGTCATCTGATACTGTTTCTTATTCCCACACATTAAAATATAACTTTATTATTTCCTCTCTCTGTGGTTTTGCTCTATAGAATCTTGTTTTTTCAATCACAAAAGTCACATTTACACATCAAATGAAACAATATAGGGATAATGTATGAGAGCTCCTCAAACCGGGTGTGGTGGTGCATGCTGAGGCACGAGGATAATTGTGAGTTCGAGACCAGCCTGGGCTACAAAGTGAATTCAAGGCCAGTCTGAACTGCATAGTGAGACCTTGTCTCAAAAAAATAGGGCCAGGGATTTAGCTCAGTGGCGTAAGTGCCTGCCTGGCAGGTGTGAGGTTGTGAGTTGGATCCCTGGTACCAAAAAAAAAAAAAAAAAAAAGAGAGAGAGAGAGAGCTCCTCACAACGCTCTGGCCCTAACCTCGGTGGTCTAGCATGTATACTTCCCCACTTTTCCTTACTCTAAAACACACAGAGAAGACAAGTGTATTTTTTAAAAAAATAAAAATAAGATCAACAAATATTTCTCTCCCATCTTTTGTTTTTCACTTAACATAATATTGTGAATTTTCCTCCCACGTCAATAATATAGCTCTGTAGTATTACTCATACAGTGATAATGTCACACCACCACACTATCCAGAAATTTTCAAGGTTATTATATTTTCAGGCCGGGCATGGTGGCACAGGCCTTTAATCCCAGCACTCAGGAGGCTGAGGTAGGTGGAGCGTTGTGAGTTCGAGGCTGGCTTGGGCTACAACATGAGCGCAAGGCCGGCCTGAGCTACATAGTGTGACCCTGCCTCAAAAAACTAGGGCTGGGAGTTTGGCTCAATGGCTTAAGCGCCTGCCCTGGCAGGTGCGAGGTTGTGAGTTCGATCCCTGGTGCCGCAAAACAAAAACAAAAACAAAAACAAAAACAAAAACAAAAAATTTCAGACTTCTTTTTCAGAAAATTTAATTTTGAAATTTTCAATTGATGCATAGTAATTGTATGTATTTATGGGTGCAGTTGACATTTCAGTAGGTGTGTACAATGTGTAATTGAAACCTCTGTTTTTTGTGATTTAAAAAATTTTTTTAAATTTATTTATTTATTTTTTTACTTTTTTTGAGTCAGGGTCTTGCTACACAGTTCAGGCTTGCCTTGAATTCACTGTGTAGCTCAGGTTGTCTTCCAACTCAAGGTGATCCTCCTGCCTTAGCCTCCCAACTGCTGGAATTACAGGAGTGCACCGCTACACCCAGCAAAACCTCTATTTAATGTGCACAGCAGCCACTGCCAATAATGGGTTGAGGTCCCTCCATAACCTCATTTTAATTTAGTTCCCTCTTTTTTTTCTTTTTGAGACAGGGTTTTTGCTATGCTGTTTAGGCTGGCCTTGAACTGTCTGTGGAGCCCAGGCTGGCCTCAGACATGTTTTGATTCTCCTGCCTCAGCCTCCTAAGTATTGGGATTACAGGCATGCACCACCACACCTGTCTCTTAATTTTCTTCTTTAATTACGTCTGTTTCCAAATACTGTCACATCATCAGGTCCTGGATGTTAGGAGGGTGACATGGGAACATAGAGAAGACATAATTCAACCCCTGCTGTGGTTTTAATGTGGATAATATCCCTCAAGGTCCATGCGTTAGAGGCTTGCTCCCCAGGGTGGCACTGTGGAGAAGTGGTGGAACCTTTGGAAGGTGAGGCCTAGCAGGAGGTCATAGTTGGAGGTGTGGCCCCCAGGGGAACTGTGGGGCCCAGACTCACTTGGTCTCTCTCTGCTTCTGGCTTAAGATAGGAGCACTTTCTCTTACAAGCCCGCCGCCATTAGGTGCCGCCCTCACTAGAGGCCCAAACTGTCAGGCTGTCGACCTAAGACTTGAACTTTCAGAACTGTTGGCAGATAAACTCTCTTTGCTTCATGTGAAACTGGCATCAGGCATTTTGTTGTAGTGAGAAACTAACACAGGCTAAAGGATGCCACCGCCTCAGGGCAGTGGACTGGGGCGAGTCCAGCCAGCTCTCCTTCCTCTCGGGCTCGCTTGTCCTTCTGCTCCTCACTGCCACCTGGGCATCAGCAGGACCCTCTGGCTGGCTCTGCCCCACCTATGGAAAGAGTGCTTACCTGGCAGACATCTTCAAGATCAGCCTTCAATATCATACTGCTGAAATGACCGGGAATCCAAGGCCGGAAGGAGTGACACCTGACACTGGTGCCGACTTCATGATGAATGAGAATGGTGACACGCAGATGCCAGCTTTCCCTCAACACCCCAGGCCCTTGACAGCAACCACCCCTCGCCTCCCTCCCGGACCCTCCCTCTGTCCCCTCCTAAGGCCCCACTGTCCCTCCTTTCCAGACTGGAGGACTTCCTTCTTCCCTGGCCAAAGTCCCCTCCACATTCCTCCCATGGAGGGGTGCCTGTGGCCTCTCCAGATCTGGGTTGCCCTGTGACTACTTCTATCCCCGGAATATGCAGAGGGTGATGTGCTGTGTGACCTCCAGGGTTGGCCCAAACCCATACTGGAGTTGCCCCAAAAGCAGGAGCGAGAGAGTGCCCACAGAGGACCCCCAAACTGTCCCGAGATGGGTCAGTTAAGATTCTAAAGAAGTACTCACCTCCAGAGTCCCAAAGCATTTCTTAAGTGAAATTACTACTATGTGGGCTGCAGTGTGATCTCACCAACAGACCATGAAAGAAAAGAGATGAGCCGGGCGTGGTGGCGCACGCCTGTAATCCCAGCACTCGGGAGGCTGAGGTAGGAGGAGCGTTGTGAGTTCGAGGCCGGCTTGGGCTACAACGCAAGCGCAAGGCCGGCCTGAGCTACACAGTGCGACCCTGCCTCAAAAAACCAGGGCCAGTAGTTTGGCTCAGTGACTTAAGCGACTGTCTGCCAGGCACGAGGTTGTGAGTTCAATCCCCAGTGCCGCAAAAAAAAAAAAAAAAAAAAAGAAAAGAAATCTGGGCTCAGGGCCAGGGCTTATTTCTTTTGTGTTTCAGGCAAACACATAAACCATGTAACATTGGGCTGGAAGTTTGGCCGCGTGGCTTAAACACCTGCCTGGCAGGTGTGAGGTTGTGAGTTCAATCCCTGGTGCCACAAAAAACAAAACAAAACAAAACAAAACAAAAACGCATGTAACATTAAGCCCACTGGGGATTCCACAGCTGGCTAGCCACAGAGCAGTCCAGGCAGTCTGTGATTTCCACTCGGGACACTGGAGGATGCTGCCAAAGGCCACACAGGTGCTGCGCTGTTCACTGGAGCTGACCGGGCTGCCGCGGAGGAGGTCCGCCTTCTGGGGCCACGGCAGTGTGAGAGGGGAGTATGGAGTACGGAGAGGCCAAGCCCATGAGAGGCGAGCATGGAGCTGTAGCCATCCAGCAAGGCTGCTCTGCATATGGAGGAGGGATCAGGGTTCCATTGCACCCTTTCTGAATTCCTCACCATAGAAGCCCTCATCAGAAAAACAGTACTGTTGTCTGACTCCATGTTTGGGGGTGGCTTGTCATGCAATAACAATAGCTGAAACTACCCGATTAAAGTGCTTAGAACCAGGCAGGGTGGTGCACATCTGCAATCCCAGCACTTCAGAGACCGATGCAGGAGGATCACTGCCAGTGTGAGACCAGCCTGGGCTACACAGTGAGTCCCTTCCCCACCTACAAAAAAAAAAAAAAAAAAAAAAAAAGAAGAAAGGAAAGAAAAAGAAAAACAAAAAGAAAAAAGGTATTTACAAAGCAGACCAGGAGCTTCAGACCAAAGAAGCTGGCCTCACAGGGCTCCCCTGCCCAGAAACCCGGTCACCCTTGAACTGCCGCTGTAGGGTGTGGACCCCCACCAGTTTGACTTCATTTAACTTTAATTGCCTCCTAGGAGTTCTATCTCCAAACACAGTCACGTTCTGAGGCCCTGGTTTGGAAATGGCTTGAGTGTGTCCCCCAGAGGTCCCCGTGTCGGGAGCTCGGTCCTCAGTGTGGCGATGTGGGAAGTGACAGTTTATACTACGCGGGTCCAGGGGAAGGTAATCAGGTCAGTGGAGGCACTGTAGGGATTCATGTGGTTGTAGTTCTTTGGAGATGCCAGTTCACTCCTGAGAGAGGTTCTCATAAAAGAGGGTCACTGTGCACCCCCACTCCTGTCGCACAGGGTGACCTCTCCCTGCTGCGCACGCTCTCACGTGATGACCTGCTTGCTGGGATCTAGCCAGAAAGCTCTCATCAGCGGCCAAACTGAGAGCTAGATAACACCCCCCCGCCTTTTTTTTCCCTGAGACAGCCTTGCTGTGTAGCTCAGGCTGGCTCTGGACTCACTGGGAAACCAAAGCTGGCCTTGCGCGTGCAGCCTTCCTCCTGTACCAGCTTCTCGAGTGCTAGAGTACAGGCGTGTGCCACCATGCCTGGATCCCCACTTTCTTTATAAAATATCCGGCCTCAGATATTGGGTTATAGCAACAGAAAGCTGACTGATAAAAGACTTCAATATATGACTCGAGGGTGGGTACAATTTGGCCCATAACGCTCTGTTTTCTGGTTTGGACAGGGGCCATGTAATGAAGTGAGGCTCGCTTGGCTTTCTCTGGGCTCCTCCATGACCATCCTTCTCCAGCCCGAAAGAAGCTAGCAGCCCAAGAATGAGTTAGAGATCAGAAAGAGGGGTGGTTTGAGACACAGACACTGTAGGGGAGGACAGCGCTCTGCATCCCCAGGTTGGGGTGCAGTGGGTTAGCAGGCCCCACACTCGAAGGGTCAAAAGGGGAGAGACTGTAGTGGTGGCCAAGGCCCAGGCGGCTGCACTGGGGCTGCATGTGTTCTGACTCTGGGTGGAAGAAGTGGAAGCTATTTTGTTATTTGCTTCTTGGGGTACTACGGATGGAACCCAGGGCCCTGCATGTGCTAAGCCAGCATCCCATCACTGAGCCCCATGATGGAAGTTACTATAAATCCTGTCCTGCTCTGCGGGATAGCTGGAGAGACAAGGGACCCTACCAGGAGGACGGAGGACCAGGGTCCTCAGAGGAGAAAGAGGAATGGCCAGGACCACAAAGAAGTTCCATTCCCGTGAGCGCTCACTCCTCAGTTCCCCTCCTCACAGCCCCTGGCAACCACTAATCTACTCTGTTTGTCGCTTCTCCTATTCTGGAGATTTCCTACAAATAAACCATATAATCCTTTTTCCCTCAGTGTGTGGCTGTTATGCGCAGTGACGAATAATGCTCTCCAGGTTTGCCTGCGTTTCCAAGGGACGAGAACTCCACTCCTTCCTCGGGCCCAGTAGCGTCACACCACGTGGATGTGCTGTAGCGTGTTTATCTGTCCATCTGCTGCTGGACTCTGGGCTTGTCCCACCTCCAGCAACACGAACTGGCACAGGTGGGCAGGACCTGTCTGGGTAGGGGGATTACATGGCCACCCCGGGTTGTCTTTCTAAATGACAGCCTTGGGGCCCCCTGATTCCACATCCTCTGGAAGTGAATAAATAAAAAATTATCATGAAAGCAAAACCTGGCTTTAAACTTCTGCCTAGACCAACTCTGGGCTCCTCTGGCTGTCACTTCACTGGAATTCTGAGGCTGCTGGCTGCAACCTCGGCCCTGTCTGCCCCAACAACAGGCCACAGAGAATCATGGACGGGCTCCTCATCAACTCAGATGCCCTGCCACGAGGGGGCTCAGGGAACAGGAAGCCCATCTCCGAGGTCTCCTGTCCAGCCTTGCTCTGAAGAGAAAGATGCCATGCGAATGCATGTGTCCTTTTAATTGTCTTCTATATAAAATGGTGTGGTGTGGTGTTGTCACATAACCTATACAATTTTCCTGTATACTTTAACTCTAGAAGACTTATAATACCTAATACCATATTAATGCTATAGAAATAGTTGTTATACTATATTATTTAGGGAATCATGACAAGAAAAAATTGTAGATGGTCAGTATGAATGCCATTTTAAAAAATATTTTTGAATGTATATATATATATATATATATATATAGGACCTTCTCACTGAGGTATATTCCAGCCCCTCCATCCCTGGGGATTACAGAAGTGCACCACCACTCCCGGCTCTGAAGGTAAATGATTTACATTTAACCCAGCAGTACATTTTATTAAACTCAACATATCCAAACAATTATCACTGCAACATGTAATCAATTTAAAAGTTATGAATGAGATTTTCTACAATCTTTGCTTTCAAACTAAATCTTCAGAACCTCTGGTGTCATTCTAAATAAAGAGAAGTGTATTTTGAGGCTGTTTCTCATCTGATTTGTCTTGCAGTTGTCGATGGGAAAAAATGCCTGAAGCCAAAGGGGAGGAAGACCAAGGTCTGCTGGCTCGACTGTGTTCCACCATTTGGGGAAGGCAGGGTGGGAGGGGAGAGGATGAGGTACCTGGAGGGAAAGCGGAAAGGGGTGATGGAGACAAGGTCTGGTCCGCTCGTGGAGGACCAGGACTAATGGCCACGAGTGTGGATTCATTTCCTGTGGCTGTTACAACCAATGACCACAGATAGGCCGTTTAAAATAGCAGACACTTATTCAGAAGTCAGAAACCAAAGTGCCAGCAGGGTCACACTCCCTTGGGAGACTGTGGGGTGACACCGCTCCTGCCTCCTACAGCCTCTGGTGGCCACAGCCTTCCTTGGCCTGTGGCTGCATTTCCCCAGTCTCGGCCTCCCTCGGCACACAGCCTCATCTGTGTGTCATGTCTCCCTCGGCTTCCTGCTAATGAGGGCACTGCTGCTGGTTCCGGGCTCGCAGGGATAATCCAGGATGATCTCCTTCTGTAAGATCCTTAACCTAATTACACCTACAAAGACTCTTTCTCCAAATAAAGAGACATTCACTCTTGCCAGGAATTGGGACATAGACATATCATTTTGAGGAACACCACTGTATTAATCAGTTTCCCCCACTATGACAAAATACCTGAAGTAAGCAACTTAACCAAGGAAAGGTTTACTTTGGCTCATGATTTCAGAGGCTCAGTCTATGGTTATCTGGCCCTGTTGCTTTGGACCTGTGGTGACACAGTAAATCAAGGTGGTGGCACATGGCAGAGGAGACGTGCTCATGTCATGGTGGCCAGAAAGCAAACAGAGGAAGGAGTCAGTGTCCCAGCATCCCTTCAAGGGCCTGTCCCCCCACCCCCGTGGCCTAAATTCCTTCCTCTGGACGCCCGTTCTTAAAGTTTCCATCACCTCCCAGCAACACCTCAGGCTGGGGACCCAGCCTGTAGCAAGCACATGGGCCTTTGGGGGATATTCCAGATATAAACAAAAATAGCCGTTCAGCTCATTATGAAGTGACGGGGTACTTAGATCATCAGCTCAAAGTTAGGGGGACAAGCTGTGGCCATTGGTGCTGCCCTCATCCCTGTAGAGACAGACATTCGGGCAGCTGACTTGGCGGGGAGCGTCAGCACAGCGCCTAGGGGTGCGGACTGGCTGAGGTTTGGCAGCTGCAGGGGCCATTTGAGCACCCAGATGTCTCGCATCACTGTCTCTTTCCATCGTCTGAATGTTGGGGTCACTCCCTCTTAGCACTTTTTCCTCATCCCAGCCACCAGCATTTTTTTTCTTTGTTTTTGTTTTTTGAGACAGGCTGGGCTTGAACTCACTACGGAGCCCAGGCTGGCCTCCAACTCACAGTCTTCCTTCTGCCTCAGCCTCCTGAGTGCTGGGATAATGAACATTTGCTACCACACCCAGCACCAATTTTTTTTAAAACTGGGGATTGAACTCAGGCCCTTTGAACTGGGCTACATTCCTAAACCTTTCCAAAAATTAAAAAAAAAAATTTTTTTTTTTAAATTTTAAGACAGTCTTGCTAAGTAGTATAGAGGCCCTCTTACCATCCTCGTCACGGTCCGGGAAGTTTGTATTTCTAATCCCATGGAAACATTATTGGAATCCTGATGAATTAATTCCAATCTACTACCTCCAGTGCAGCCCATGGTGAGAGTAAGGGCAGCCAAGTGGTCCTGAGTTTGGTCCAGACAAGGATGCACAGAACAAAGGCCACTGCCCAGAGCCTAACCCAGATTTTATTCATTCATGAAAAAGGCAGTGGCTAGAGGATGTGACTGTAAGAGTGGCGGGAATTACATGAGTACTATGAGCTGAGCTAGCTAGCAGGCCAGAAAGCACCTCTGCAATATGCAGAGAGAAAGATATGCAGGAAGATCAATCTGCACAACACAATTTAGGTAGCATTTAATGTTTAGCAGGCCGGTGCTTCAATTCTGATGTGCAAACCTTTTCTGCCCTGGGAAGTCACAGCCTCTGGCTGGAACCTAGTTAACAGCCCTGGAGCTGCGTGGCTCTGCTATCCCGCTGGGTTCAACAGTTTAGAGGGAGAAACTGAGGCGATGAAATAGAACTGTTGCCTGGCTGCAAAGATTACACATCAGCACTTCACCTGCCCCTATTTACATTGCTTATTGCCAATCGAAGGGAAAAAGAAATGGCTTAGCCAGCTCTATTCGTTATCAGTACATGAAGATAGCGACAGGTTTAGCCAAAGTGGAGGTAGTCGCTCTGTATTCAAGGAGAGCCGTCCAGGTGGTCTACAAAGTAGCCAAGTTGCTTGCTTCAACTTGCAATCTTCCTACCTCAGCCTCCCAGAGCAATGGGATAATAGGTACACACTCTGTTGTTCTTTTAAAATAATAAATGTGACTATACTGCTTTCCTCAGCAGGTCTTCAGTGACAGGCCATACTCCTGGCTCACCCATGTGTTAGAGCTGTAATGCAGTCCTGTGTTTTTCTTTTCTTTTTTTCTTTCTTTCTTTTCTTTCCTGTGTGTGTGTGTGTGTGTGTGTCTTTTTGAGACAGACTCTCACTATGCAGTTCAGGCTGACTTTACTCACTTCATAGCCCAGGCTGGCCTTGAACTTGTAGCAATCCTCTTGCCTCAGCCTCCCAAGTGCTGGGACCATTGACATGTGTCATCGCGCCCAGCCTCAACCCTGTCATTTCTATCAAAGGATATAAACAAGAACATCTCCATTTTAGACTGGTCCATCCTTGAGAACCTAATCAAACACACTGAAATTACTGGAAACACCTGCTCAGTTCAAATTCTGGAAACATAGCTACAAGTCAAGGTAGCTTGTCATACCCAAGGACCCACACTCTCTCCCCTCCCTCTCCTTTAACAGCCCTGCCCAGCAACTCCTCAGCACCCCGCTTCATGCTGCTTAAACTACCCAATCAGAGTAAACTGTGAACCTTCAACCCAGTCAATTGAGGACAGGTGACTTTCTTCCCTTGTTTAAAACCCCACTTCCCCACCCACATGGTGCACCTGCTACCTCATGCTTCCCTTCTGCAGAAATAAAATGCCTTGTTGAGAATTCTTGCTGTCTGAGTGCATTGTTGTCTGCACACACAAACTGACTTTGGGGACATATTTCCAACAGAGCGTTGTTGGCTGTAGACCCACACGTGCACGGCAGACTGAGCACAGTACACGAAGCTCTCCCTCACCACCCTGCCACAGGGGTCCGCCAGCCGGTGGCTTCCCAGCACGCAGGGCCTCACCCATCAGATTCTTGTGTCACCCCCTTGGGTGAAGCCAGTGGCTGTAGAAGAGGAGATGAAGACAGGGCCGCCCTTTCCAAGGCCACAGTGGGCGTCAACTCGGAGTTACCTGCGGGGTCTTGGAAGTACTGTAGCCTGTGTGCCCAGGAAAGCACCCAACATGGATTTGGGGTGCAACATTTTGGTCTCTGTGACAGTCTGTCCTTCTGAAACTAAATACCAGTATGTACTACCTTCCCCTACTTGTCCCCTCTCAAGGAGGATCACCCAAGCCTGTCACACTGCGACCTGAACTCTGGTGTCTTGGAGTTGCACCATGTTTGTACCATGTTCCTGGCAAGAGCCATCCGGTGATTGCTAAGTGAATGCTAGTCACCTGGGCAAAGCAGGGAACAGAGACATCCACTAAAGCTTGTATCAGGGAGACACCAGGCAGCCCCTGCCACCTGGAGAGACCTCTGTCCACCCTTGGAGGCCTCTCCTGGCCTGGTCCCCTATTCTGCTTCCGGAAATCCCCCCTCACCTTGTCCTTGTGGCCACCTCTGAGAAGAGCACCACGTTTCTCAGCTCTCCTGCCCACACCCATGTGGGGTCCATGCTGGCACCCCAGCCACTGACTTGTGCTGTGGTGCCCCAGAGTGCAGAGGGAGTTTTCCTTTCAGTAAATTCCCCATAGCCACACCCAGCTTCTTTGCTAATGTCCTTGTCTAGGAGCTTTGTTTCTCTACTTCCTTGTCCTGCTTCTCTGTTCCAGCTTGCTGACCCTTAACCTGAGGACATCTCCAGGGTTGCTAGTGGAGCTGGATGACTCCCTTCTCTGGCCCTTTCCACCCTGGACTGGAGAAAGTTGGAGTGGGCCTTTGTTGCTTAAAAACTGCTTCTTTATTTGGGGTTTTTTGGAGTTTGCTGGAGTTTAGATCTTTTTTTTTCTTGGTGGTACCGGGGCTCAAACTCACAGCCTCACGCCTGCCAGGCAGGCGCTAAAGCCACAGAGCCAAACTCCCGGCCCTAGTTTTTTGAGGCAGGGTCGCACTATGTAGCTCAGGCCGGCCTTGTGCTCGCGTTGTAGCCCAGCGTTGCAGCCCAAGCCGGTCTCGAACTCACAATGCTCCTCCTACCTCAGCCTCCCGAGTGCTGGGATTAAAGGTGTGCGCCATCATGCCCGGCTCGAGTTTAGATCTTGTTGGTACCCCAAAATCCATGTGAGGAAGGTGTGGCCCCAGAGGGGCACTACTGGGAGGTGGTGGAGGTGAAAGGAAGAGGTGGGGATCTAGTGAAAGGTTAGGTGACTGGGGGATGTCTTTAAATGGTATTGTGAGACCCCCTAATCCCTTTTTTTTGTTGTTGTTATTTCATTTTCAGTATTCGAAATTTGAAGCTAGGGCCTTCTCATTGAGCTATATCCACAGTCTTTTAACTTTTTTTGTTTGGTTTGGTTTGGTTTGGTACCAGGGATCAAACTCACAACCACGTGCCTGCCAGGCAGGTGCTTACATCACTGAGCTAAATCCCTGGTCCTATTTTTTTGAGACAGGGTCTCACTATGCAGTTCAGGCTGACCTTGAACTCACTTTGTAGCCCAGGCTAGTCTCAAACTCACAGCAATCCTCCCGCCTCAGCCTCCTGAGTGCTGAGTGCTGGGATTAAAGGCATGAGCCACCACGCCCAGCTCTTTTGTCTTGTTTTTGTTTTGAGACCTGGTCTTGCTAAATTACTAAATTGCCAAGGCTGGGCTCAGACTTTTAATCCTCCTGCCTCAGCCTCCCAGAGTGCAAGGATTACAGGTGTGAGCCACATCACTTGATCCTCTTTCTCTCCTTTGTATCCTGGCCGGGAGGTGAGTGTTTTTGCTCTACCACATGCTCCCCGACATTGCCATCAGCATCTCACTAGAGACCCAAAAGTAATGGCTCCACTGCCTCTTGGATTGGAACCTCTAAAACCATAGGCCAAAATAAACCTTTTCTTTTTATAAGTTAATTATCTCAGGCATTTGTAAAAAGACAGAAAACTAAGTAAAGAGTTCATTAGCTGTTTGCATTTTCTCCTCAATTAGATTTTATTGGTACGCTGTAGATATATACATAATGATCACACTCATCATAGAGAATTTGTACCGGTACATGACATAACTTGTTTTTTTTTTTTTCCCAAGTCATTTGCATTTTATATATTTTTTTGGTAGTAGGAATTGAACTCAGGACCTTGCGCTTGTCATCCCCAGCCCTGCCATTTGTATTTTGACACAAGGCTTTAAACTCTTTAGATCTCGCTTTCTCTGCACGCTATCTGTATCTTGCTTGAGAGCATTTCTTTGTTATGATACTTTGCTGGAGGAATAACCTATATACTTTGCTCTTCCATCTCATTTTACCACTTTCCATGGGACCGATAGGCTTTGTGCTCCCTGGTCTGCCCTCCCAGTAGGCTAGAATTTGAACGGACATTTTGCCCCCATGTAACACGAGCCTCCAAATTTCCATTGTGCAGTATTTATTTCCATGTTCCCTGCTGCCTGACCACTAACCCAAAGTTATATGTTCCGGGTTTAAATTATGGCGGCACTGTACCTCAAGCACTAGTTAATATAGTATCAGTAGTGACAAATAGATCCTAACATGAAGAACGGCTAGAACACTATAGAAATATATTTCTCACATAACAAACCAAAGAGAGGGGCCGGGGATTTAGCTCAGCTGCATAAGCACCTGCCTGGCAAGCACAAGGTCGTGAGTTCAATCCCTAGTACCAGAACAAACAAACAAACAAAAGCCAAAGAAAAAGTCTGTTATTGCAAGGGACTTTTCCCTCTCCAGCGATTCAGGCACTGTTTTCCTTACAAAATGTGGGTCCCTAGCCGGGCGTGGTGGCGCACGCCTGTAATCCCAGCACTCGGGAGGCTGAGGTAGGCGGAGCGTTGTGAGTTCGAGGCCGGCTTGGGCTACTACGCGAGCACAAGGCCAGCCTGAGCTACATAGTGCGACCCTGCCTCAAAAAATCAGGGCTGGGAACTTGGCTCACTGCCTTAAGCGCCTGCCCTGGCAGGCGCGAGGTTGTGAGTTCAATCCCCGGTGCTGCAAAAAAAAAAAAAAAAAAAAAAAAATGTGGGTCCCCCCTCTCCAAAGCCTTATTACCATTGCAGGGGAGAGAGAACCCACCTTATGTCCGTACACCATTTCCTGGCTAGGAATCCAACCTGGGGCCACAACCTCCCGTGAGCACGGGTGGAGCGTGCAGTTGTGTTCCTGAGTAGAGAGAAAGACTGAAACGCGCACGGCCGGCCACACCCACGAAGCGCTCCACTGCCGGGCCCCACCCACTTGCCGTCTCATCCCCTGGTCTCCTCCTTCCAGTCTGATCATTTTCACTCAGCTCTTCAGCAGTGCTGGGGCCGTCTCATGGCCTTTTCTCTAGGCCTTTTCTCATGCTGTTTCTCCGCTGGGCATCTCGTTCCCTTACTGTTTGATCTACTCATCCACCCACCCATCCATCTGTCCGTGTGTCCACTCATCCCTCCGGCTACCCATCCACCTGTGTATCTATCTGTGATAGTTAACGGATTGTGTCAGTTTGAGTTAAGAAACACCCAGCTAAACTGGATAAGCATAGTTCTGGGTGTGGCTGAGGGGATTTGCTAAAGATTTACTGGGATTTACTGGGTGGGGGTGAGTGACAGCAACCCAAGGGTTTGCCGGTCTGAATGGTATAAAAAGGAAATTAAAAAAGAAGGTTTTCCTTCTGTATTTTTCTGAAGAACTCCGGTATTCACCTTTATGTCATCTCCTGGCTTCCTGCGCAGACTCTTCAGCCTCTAGTGCAGACCTTTGGCCTCCTGATACAGACTTGCATGGGACACTTCAGTGGCTCGGACTCTTCAGCCTCTAGTGCAGACCTTTGGCCTCCTGATACAGACTTGCATGGGACCCTACAGTCGGCTCTAGATGTTCAGCTGAACCCTTTGGTTCTCAATGAATGAACAGACCTTTGGCACTCTTCCACATCTCATTCTGTGGGTGGCTACTGTAAGCCAATCTTGTAAGTCCTTTTTTTTTTTTTTTTGAGACAAGGTGTTACTATGCCTTGAACTCACTTATGTAGCCCAGACTGGCCTTGAGCTCACAGTGAGCTTCCTGCCTCAGCCTCTCAAGTGATTACAGGTGTGTGCCACCACCCCCAGCTTATAAATTCATATATATTTGCATTATCTTGCATTGAATCTGTCTCTCTAGTAAGCACTAGCTGATACACTCTCCATCCATCCATCCATCCATCCATTTATATCTCCATCCCATATGTCCCTCTATCTGTCCATCCATCCATTCCTCTATCCAACAATTTTTTTCTTTTTGTGGCACCGAGGATCAAACTCACAACCTCATGCCTGCCAGACAGGTGCTTAAGCCACAGAGCCAAACTTCTGGCCCTGGTTTTTTGAGGCAGGGTCTCACTGTGTAGCTCAGGCCGGCCTTGTACTCGAGTTGTAGCCCAAGCCAGCCTCAAACTCACAACACTCCTCCTACCTCAGCCTCCCGAGTGCTGGGATTAAAGGCGTGAGCCACCACGCCCGGCTTCCAACAAATATTTTGAACGCTATATGCCTGCCAGGCACTGATCTAGATGCTGGGATATTCCCGTGAACTGGACAGAAAGGAAACTACTGCCATCATGGGGCTTATATCCAGCATGAGGCAAACAAAACAAAAGATCCTGAGACTAATCTAACAAGGTCTGTAGACTGTTGCCTCCATGAATTCCACACATCTTTCAGGTCCCATCTCACATGTCCCTTCTTCAAGAAAGTGTTCCAGGTCCCCATGTCAAGGCATGCACATTACCTGCGCAGGCACCAGTAGTCGCTTTGATTTCTTACTGCGTGTCAGTTTGTCACCATCCCCCACTGGACTGTGAGCCAGTGAAAATAGAGCCCCACCTGTCTTGGTGATGCTGTATCCTCACTGGTGCTCTGGATGGATGCCCTGCAGCTCAAAGGCGGGCCCGTCTGTGAGGAGGAATGATTTCTCTTCACAGCCTTGCTGGGAGGTTCCGCTAAAAGGACCTGCTTGGCTGACCTAGTCCGCGGTAACTCATACTTTTGTCTTAGCCAGCAGACGAAACACCAATATAGCCCCACTCTGTGTTAGTCAGCTTTCCTTCACTGTGGCAAAAAACTTGAGATAACCAACTTAGAAGGAGGAAAAATTTGTTTTTGGCTCATGGTTTTGGAGGTTCACTTGGCCTTGTTGCTTTGAGTCTGCGATGAGGCAGAACAACATGGCAGGGAGGGTGCAGTTAAGGAAAACTGTTCACGACAACCACAAAACAGAGAGAAACAGAAAGATGTCAGGACGCCAGTATCCCCTTCAAAAGCACAACCCCAGCGACCTGACTCCCTCCCACTATGCTCCACTTTCACAGGTTCCACCACGTCCCAATAGTACCACAGGCTGGTGACCAATCCTTTTACACATCACATCAGTCAGTGCTCGCTAGAAGATCAGACAATATGTACGTGTACATATGGATTTACAAAGTAGGCTTACAATGGCCACCTGCAGAGTCAGGTGTGAGTGAATGCAAAGATGCTGTCTGTGCAGTGGAGATCCAAAGGATCTAGTCAAAGTTTGAAGTCCTGCAGCTCACTGTAGAGTCCCTTGAAGGTCTGGGTTAGGAAGCTGAAGGATCTGTGTTAGAAGGCTAGGGCTGGACATCCAAAGGTGACGGTGAAGACTGGGGGGAGCTCCTCCGAAGACACAGACATGAGACTTCTTTCTTCTTTCCCTTTTTTATTCCATCACGGCTACAAGACTACTGGTTGGCACAACCCACACCCGGGGGAGGGGAGTCTTCCCTTTTCAGTGAATCTATCACCCACACCCAGAGCTATGCTAAGACAATCAGCTCGGCATTTTTAATTCAAGTTGACACCACAGTTCACTCTCACAAACTATTCCTCATCAACTTGATAACCAGACACATTTCCTTAAACCATACTTAGTCTCCAGGTACAATATCAAGTTCATAATTATGCCTAACATGGTAGAACTATCCTACATACAAAGGGAAGCACACTAGTTCTCGCCTCAAGTAGACGTCAAAGTTTTTCTAAGGGTGATGCATACTCCTGACATTTCATAATTTAAACTTTATAATATAGGTTTAATAATACTTATGGGGCCGGGGATTTAGCTCAGTGACTTAAGCACCTGCCTGGCAAGTGTGAGGTCATGAGTTTGATTCCTGGTACCAATAAATAAATAAATAAATAATAATAATACTTATGAGCCAATATTAAATCTGTCAACATTAGGTTACAAAGGAAGCATATTAACAATCCTCATTTCTGTAACTGATACTAATAACTATCTTTTATTTTCTTATCTTTTTTTCTTTTGCTTTCCTTCCTTTCCCCTCCCCCTCAATAGTTACCTTTCCCATTTGGACGTTTTCTTCCTATTTCACGATATCTATTGTATACTTTGGTCCTTATTTACACTTTCAGTTTTTCACAGCAGAGAAACAATGCAGTATTTACACATGATATGTATGTCTGATTTATGTCACTTAGGAGTATGGCCTCAAGGCACGTCCATTTAAAATATCTCCAACTCATCCTTCTTTTGTTTTGTGGATATGGGAGTTGAACTCAGGACCTCGTGCTTGCCAGGGCTGTGCTGCTGAGCTATCTCCACTGCCCCTGCTCATCCTTCTTTATGGCACAGTAGTACTCCAATCATCAGCTGATGGGCACTTGGGTTGTTTCCAAGATTTAGCTATTACAAACTGTGCCACTATAAAGATTGGTGTGCAAATATCTCTGTGGTACGATACTTTTAATTCTTTCAGGAAGATACCAAGAAAAGGAATAACTGGGTCAAATGAAACCTCAAGTTCTAGTTTTTTGAGGAATCTGTACACTGATTTCCACAGTGGTTGCACCATTCTACACTGTCACTAACCATGGGTAAAGGCTCCTTTTCCCTAATTATTCCATCAGCGCTTATTATTGGTTGATTTCTTGATAAGAGCCATTCTTTCTGGGGTGAGATGGAATCTCAGTGTTGTTTTAGTTTGCATTTCTTGAATGACCAATGATGTTGAACATTTTTTTCATGTACTTATTTGTCATCTCTACTTTATCTAAGAAGTGTCTATTCATTTCAAATGTCCTTTTTTTGAATTGTGTCTTTAAATTTGGGAGCGGGGTCTGATTTTTTGTTTTAGTTCTTTATATATTCTAGATAGTAGTCCTTTGTCTGAGGAGCAGCTGGAAAAAAATTTTTCCCACATTGCAGGTCGTCTCTTTGCTCTGTTGGTGATTTCTTTTGCTGTGCAAATGCTTTTTAAAAAGATGAGATCCCAGTTGGGCATGGTGGCACAGATCTGTAATCCCAGGACTCAGGAGGCTGAGGCAGGATTGTTGCAAGTTTGAGATCAGCTTGAGCTGCAAAGTGAGCTCAATACCAGCCTGAACTGCATAGTGAGACCCTGTTTCAAAAAGCAAAAAAAAAAAAAAAAAAAAAAAAAAAAAAAAAAAAAAAAAAAAAAAAAAAAAAAAAAAAAAAAAAAAAAAAAAAAAAGATGGGATCCCAGTTGTTGATTCTGTGTAATGTTTCTCTTGCAATTTGGGTTTTGTTCATAAAGTCTTTGCCTACACCAATGTCTTCAAGAGTTCTACCCACTCCACCCTCCAGCAGATTTAGTGTTTCTGTTTTATATTTAGATCTTTGATCCATTTTGATTTTAGTTTAGTGCATGGTGAAAGACATGGATCTTGTTTTAATCTTTGGCATGTGGAAAGCTAATTTTTCCAGCACCATTTATTAAAAAGGCTATCTTTCTTTCAGTGATCATGTGTGGCACCTTTGTCAAAGATGAGGAGGCTGAGCATGTCTGGAGTTGTTTCTGCATCTTCTGGACAGTTCCATTAGTCCTCAGGTCTGTTTTTTCACTAGTGCCATGCTGCGTTACAGTAGCTTTATAGTATAATTTCAAGTCAGGGATTGTGATGCCCCCTGCCTTGCCTTTGTTGCCCAGAATCGTTTTTGCTATTCTAAGTCTTTTCTGGTTCTAAATGAATTTTAGGATTTTTTTCTAACTCTGTGAGATATGCTGTTGGAATTTTGATTGAGATTGTATTAAATCTGTGTAGCAATTTTGAAAGTATGGTCATTTTCACTATATATATATTGAGCAAGGAATGTCTTTCCATTTTCTGATATCCTTTTCAATCTCCTTTTTCAGAGTACTGTAGTTTTTTTTTTTTTTTTTTTTTTTTTTTTTTTTTTTTTTTTTTTTTTTTTTTTTTTTTTTTTTTTTTTTTTTTTTTTTTTTTTTTTTTTTTTTTTTTTTTTTTTTTTTTTTTTTTTTTTTGAGGCAGGGTCACACTATGTAGCCCAAGCCAGCCTCGAACTCACAATGCTCCTCCTACCTCAGCCACCCGAGTGCTGGGATTAAAGGCGTGCGCCACCATGCTCAACTGAGTACTGTAGTTTTCAATACAGAGGTCTTTTATTTCTTTTGCTAGATTGATTCCTAGGTATTTCACTTTTTTAGAAGCTATTATGAAAGGTGTTACTTCCCTAATTTCTCTCTCAGTGCGTTTGTTATTTGTGTACAGGAAGGCTCTTGATTTTTAAGTGTTGAGTTTATATCCAACTACATTACTGAATTTGGTTATTAAATCTTGAAGTGTTTTGGTGGAATTTTTGTGGTCTTCTCCATAGAGTATTATGTCATCTGCAAATAATGATAATTTGACTTTTTCCTTTCCTATCCTTGTTCCTTTTATTTCTTTCTCTTGTCTAATTGCTGTGGCTAAAATTTCCAGAACTGTATCAAATAAGAGTGGAAAGAGTGGACATCCTTGTCTTGTTCCCAATTTTATTTATTTATTTATTATTTGGGGGAGGCATACTGGGAATCAACTCAGGACCTCATGCTTGTCAGGCAGGCACTAACCACTGAGCTAAATTCCTGGCACCTTGTTCCTGATTTTAGAGTGAAGGCTTACGGTTTTTGTCCATTTAGTATGATGTTTGCTGTTGGTTTGTAATAGTGTTGCAGAAAACTCAAAGGGAAGATTCTTTGCACCAAGGAATCTAGAAGGCAACTTTACTGATTTTGCACCAGCCAGTTGGGGAACTATGACAGAGTCCAAATCACCAGCAAGGAGCCAGGTTTGAGTCCAGGTTTAATAAAGTTTACAAACAGAAGTACAAGGCAGAGGGCAGGTTATTACATGATTGGTTGGATGAATTAAGTCACATAATATCAGGCAAGTTAACTTTAAATAGATTTACTTAAAAGAAATTGTTTATTATAATATCCTGGGGACGAGGAGAGAGTTTAAGCAGAGCAAGCAAAGTTAAAGGTGTTCTTGATTGGGTCACTTCATCCCAACCAAAGTCCTTGAAGCAACTTGAAATAGTCAAATTGGCCCAGCACATTATCAGAAGAAGAGCAGCTGGAACCAGTCAAGGCTGACTGAATTTAGCAGGGTGTTTACGTGACAGGCAGGAGAAGCATTGGCAGAGGCTACTATTCGATTTTTAACTTGCTATAGCATGTCTATAAGTCTGCTGTACTGTAACTGTGCCTTTGCTATGTAATTGTGTCCTTACATATATATAATGATGTCCTTACAATAAATGGTTTTTACCAAATTGGGAAAAAGACCATCAATTCCATTTTTCTGTGGGTTTTTTTTTAATCATGAATGGGTATTGGACTTTGTTAAATGCTTTTTCTTCATGCATTGAGGTGATCATATGGTTTTTGTCCTTGGCTCTGCTAATATGGTTTATGACATTTATTGATAGTGAGCCACCCCTGCATAGTGAGCCATCCCTGTATCTCTGGGATGAGTCCTACTTGTTCATGGTGTATACTCGTCTTGATGATTTGCTGCATTCTGTTACCTTTTTTTCTCTTTTGCTTTTTGAGACAGGGTCTCACTATATAGTATGGGCTGGATTAGAGGTGTGTGCTACCACACTTGGCTGTAACTACCTTTTTCCACTATTCAGAATGCTTTCCCTTGTCTTTCAGCAAGCATCTCAGCAGATCTCGGTTTTTTCCCTGGTGGATTGACCCACACCTTCATTTGTCGTCTTGCTGAGATTGGGTTGTTACAGCTTCCCAGGGCATAGTAATATTAGGAGGTAGCCAAAGGGATCTCTTGCACTTCAAGTGTACTTGTACTTTCCTCCATTGTGGGATAATAGTCTGATTTCCCCTTGAGAATCTGGATCAATTACCCCTGCCAACACTATAACTCCCTTTTTAGTTTATTTAATCAGAGGCATGAGGAACCCAAAATGACCAGAGGGAAATCTTAGCTTTTAGCTCAATGGAATCATTGTTGTGCCTCCAGGTACAAATCTACCCCTTAGAACTAAGACTTCTAGGCCAATATAACATAAGGTTATAGGAACAGGAAGGAGAAATTTTGCTAGTGAATCACTAGGGGTAATGAACGGTACCATTCCTACTTCTACCCCTTGATTCCTGGACCTATGAATCCTGGCTATTGTAGAAAGATGGGTAATATAAATTTCTCGTAGGGTGCCAGGGTCCTTTCTCAAGGGAATCTGGCCACTGTTCATTCAGGAAGTTCTGGGCCTATAACCTGGCTCAAATCTGGAAACGGGTTGAGAGGTTGTAACTCTCTGTGACTACAGTTTGAGGTAGGTTTCTGTTCATTGTCCTTAAATTTTTCCAATAATATAAATCTAGTAAAATTTTATTAGGTTTCCCATCTGTTTCACTTTTGGAGACACCATGGTTAATCAGCCAACACCATAGGCCTACGTGTATCAGATCATTCTCACCAATACTCTGCTTCTGCTGTCCATTATGGTAAGTACACGCACCTTGTCTTTGAAGGTTGAATGCTGCCACTCGACCCCTGACCCTCAGGATCCAATTAAACCCGGTGCCTTTCTCAATTGAGTGACTGTGGTCCTCACCATGAGGTCTTGAGGCAGGAGACGAGGGCATGGCAAATCAGCTGAGCAAATGGGCATAACTGGTTAACAACTGAAATCCAGGGAACGTGCAGAAAGACAGTTCTCAAAACCCTGTGTCTGGGACCGATTAGAGAATTCTATTTTCAGTTCTCATGAGAATTTCAACAGATTTTTGATAGGAAAACATAGACCTAAAGTCAGCCTGAAGAGTGACCACCATTAACCTGTGACTGCTGTATTTTCTTTCCACAGTGGTCTGATCTCACCTTGTAGACTGTACTTTGCCTGTTTGTAGTTAGCCCGCATTCCCTCTGTAGAGCATGCTTCTTTCCCCACCTTGTAAGAGTTCACTACCTTTTGCACTTGTTTTGCCCAACTCTTTGTTCAAGACAAAAAGAAACTAGGGAAAAAAAACAAAAACAACAACAACAAAAAAACAACTCTAAAAGGCGTTTCTAGCACCCTGGAGCCCAGTAGTATATTTTGATGGAGCCTAACAGGAACAGGTAAGGCACTTTGGGCACAGATTTGTTTCTCTCTCTCTAAATTGTAAAGCCAAGGTATTTTTCTTTCCCTCTTTTTCTCTCCCATAGGAAAAGCTCCAGGCCCCTTCTTGTCCCTTTTCTCCTGGGACTGGGTTTCATCCATGAGAGGGCTCAAATTCTTTTTGGTTATTGGGGAGAGGAATGGAGCTAGAGGGTGGTAAAAAAAAATTAGTAATAAATAAATAAATAAATAAATAAATAAATAAATAGAAGCCGATGAACTCAGAAAACTTTCTCATGGCTCTGGGGACAGTTTCCTGCTGCGTCCCATGAAGGGGAAGCCCACAGGCCTGGCTCAAGTATATCTCCTTTTTCCTTTGTTCTCTTCCCCAGTTTCAGTCACTCAGGGAAGGAATGAGTTGACTGGGGGCATCTGCCTTGGCACAGTTGTGGAAGGGACCATTTTAGGCTCCACTGGACCCAAGAAGGCTTTTGCCAATAGTTAGGTTATGACTTTCTGTCTTTCTTCTTTTTTTTTTTTTTTTTTGTACCAGGGATCCAACTCACAACCTTGTGCCTGCCAGGCAGGTGCTTAAATCACTGAGCTAAATCCCCAGCAAGGTTACAACTTTCTATCCTTACGTTTCTGTTCTCCAAGATGCTTTGCTCAGCTTTCTCACTTTTGGCAAAAATAGCTATTGGCAACTTGGTCTCCTGCTCGAGCAGCTGACATAGGAGAGACAGACATGTAACTCCCAATTTGATGTGTCAAGGTCATGTTCTCCAAAATAAAAAATGAATTCCAAAGGAACAAAGGAGGTTAAGAGTGGGAAAGATTAAGAGAGAGAGAGAGAGAGAGAGAGAGAGAGAGGAGAGAGAGGACACACTCAAGAGAAGAGCATGGGTGCTCAAAGGAATGAGGCACGCACAGCTGGGAGCTGGGGAATGGGAACGGGAAACAGGAATAGCTCCTGAGAGACAGGAGGGGTCCCAAGTGGGGTGCTGCCAAGGTCATCTCCCAGAAAATGTTTTATAGGGCAAAGTCCGGACATGAATACAGTATGTATCAAACTAGTATAGGCAGCTAAATTAGGAAGAGGCAACTGGGCAGTCAGACAGGGCTGGGCCCTCGAGGGAGGCAGGGCAGAAGATGAGAATGTAGCAGCACTGTGGCTGGAGGTGCTTTCGAAGATTAAAGTCACAATGGCTAGATTTGCATACTTCCCTAGGGAATGAACAGAGATGTGGGATTATTGGTGTCACCCTTTTGAGCTTTTCCATTATCTGGTCAGGGGTGGGCCACCCTCTTCCATCAGCTAAGACTAAGACACTAAATCTAAAGACAAGACTAAGACTACAGATTATTGACCACGGTTAATGATGTCATCCACAAGGCCTTGCTACCATTGGATCAATATTACCTATGTAACTATATTTGCAACCTTACTGGTTAATCATAATTTTGACCCATGTGGTACCTGCCTCATGATTTTGCTCTAAAAAACTTCCTCTGAGGGTTAGGCTCATAGGCACCCCACTCAGGACCCCTCCACAAGAGCCATCCCTATTTCCCATTCCCTCGTTCCTATTCCCCATTCCTTGTCTCCAATACATTTTCCTACTCTTAATCTCTGTTGTTCCCTAGAATTTGTTCTTCAACTTCAAGGGACACGAACTGAGTGTATTTGACATCGAGTAAGATTACAAGTATAGACACTTGGCCAGAATTGATCCAGTAGTGAAGTGTGGCACACAGCAAGGCTACATGAATGACAACATTAACCTGTGTTGATAATCTATAGACTTAGTTTTAGTGGGTGGGAGGGGACGGCCCACCCCTAGTGAGATAATAGTTTGTTTCTGTGGAAAACCCAGGAGTGGTGCCAATGACTGTATACAATCTCAAGCTTTTATTCATCCCTTAGGGAGTTATGTGAATCTGGCCGTGGTGACTTTAATCTCAAGGTCGTGCCTTCTTCAGGGGCACCTCCAGCCACAGTT
Source organism: Dasyprocta punctata (assembly GCA_004363535.1). Classification (NCBI taxonomy): domain Eukaryota; kingdom Metazoa; phylum Chordata; class Mammalia; order Rodentia; family Dasyproctidae; genus Dasyprocta; species Dasyprocta punctata. The sequence goes on from RJWM01002452.1 coordinate 43,579, forward strand.
CTGATGTATTCTCATTTTCTACACTGACTCCCTCAAGGGCCCAACCCTGTCTGACTGCTTATTAATTTCTGTTTAACTTAGCTGCCTACCATTTACCCACTACCCCCGTTTACCCCTTTTTGTGCTCAAAGTCTCATCTGCACTGCTCCCCTAGATGGTCTTTTACCTCCAGATATCTTTAGTAAATTGCTTTCCCAGAGCCTTGTTTCATACCAGTCCATCTTTCTGCCGTTTGGCAGCCATTTTCATTTCATACTGTTCCTCAGATGATCCCACCACATTTGGTGAACATTTTGGTTCACCATCTGAATCTCATGGGTCTGCATGTTTGTTGGTCATTTTGGTTGGTTTTGAATAGATTAGGGTGTGGCAAAGCTGACTGGGGTAATAGGTGTGACCTGTTAATTATAAAATTCCCAACACATGCACAGAACAGATCCCAAAGCCCTGCACATGGACTTCTCAAGAGAACTTTAGCAGATTTTCTATTTTTTTCCTTTCTTTCTTTCTTTCTTTCTTTCTTTCTTTCTTTCTTTCTTTTTCTTTTTTTTTCTTTTGGTGTGTTTGTGTCTTTTTCAGACAGGGTCTCACTATGCAGTTCAGTAGGGCTTGAGTGCACTTTGTAGCCCAGGCTGGTCTCGAACTTGCAACGATCCTCCTGCCTCAGCCTCCTGAGTGCTGAAATTATAGGCCTGCGCAACCACGTCGGCTCTTCAGTAGGTTTGCAATACAGTGGCCTAGACCTGACATCACACTGAGACATGTGATTCCAGTGATATAGGGGGAAAAACGTTAACACTCAACTGGCTGGATGTCAGACACTCTGAGTTCGTGTCCTGAAGTTGAAGAATGAATTTTAAGGACCAATGGAGGTTAAGAGTGGGAAAATTTATTGGGGGACAAGAATGGGGAATAGGAAAGGGGAAAAGAAATAACCCCTAAGAGACAGGAGGGGTCCCAAATAGGTTACTAATGAGCCCACTTCTCTGAGAAAGTTTTATGGAGCAAAATCATGAGGTAGGTACAATGTGGGTCAAAACTATACTTAGCCAATAAGATTACAAGTATAGTCACTTGGCTAATTTTTTTTTTCTTTTTTGCAACACCGGGGATCAAACTCAAGACCTTGCACCTGCCAGACAGGTGCTTAAGTCACTAAGCCAAACTCCCAGCCCTGGTTTTTTAAGGCAGGGTCACACTGTGTAGCTCAGGCCAGCCTTGTGCTCGTGTTGTAGCCCAAGCCGGCCTCGAACTCACAACGCTCCTCCTACCTCAGCCTCCCGAGTACTGGGATTAAAGGCATGCGCCACCACGCCCAGCTCACCTAGCTAATATTGATCCAATAGTAGCAAGCACATATGGATGACATCACTTACCTTGGTTGATAATCTATTGTTTTAGTTTTGTTTTCAGTCTTAATCTTAGTAGTTTTAATCTTAGTGGGTGGAGGAGGATGGCTCACCCCTAAAGGGATAATGGTTTATTTGTACAGGGACTCTCAAAAGGATGATACCAATAAACTCAAGCTTTTGTTTACCCCTTAGGGAAGAATGCAAATATAGCCATTATGACTTTAATCTTCTTCAGATATGCCTCCAGCCACAGTTCCAAGGTGTTCTCATCTTTTACACCGACTCCCTTGAGGGCCTAGCCTTGACTGACTACCGCTAATATTTCTACCTAACTTTACTGTCTATATACGTGCATTGGCTCTCAGAACCCATATGTAAAAGTTCTCATGGGTTTCCTTGAGATTTGAACAGCATAAAAGCAGAGGCGAGCCATGAAGACCTTGCTATCCTAACTTTGCAAGAGAGCCCAGGCTGCGTTTATACAGTATGTACTGTTAATTTTGCTTTTACCCTCTTTTTCTCTTTACTCAGTGATAGGTTTTTTCCCCACATGGTTCTGTCTAGTTGTTATGGCAGAGGCCCAACATGACAGAGAAACCATAAAAAGACACCTTATCAGAATTCTTCTCGATTCAAGCCGGACTCCCTGTCCTTCCTTCCAGGGCACGCCAAAGAGTCCCCAATCCCCAACCTATACTAACACCTAACACTAATTCACCACAGTCAACTAACCAAATCCCCGCCCAGAGAGATAATCTATATAGGCAATGCCAGCCCTTTGTCTGGAGAGAGCTCCCACAGCCTCCGTGTGTGTGTGTGTGTGTGTGTGTGTGTGTGTGTGTCTCCTGTGCCCACATTAAAGGCTTTTGTCTCCTTTCTTATTATTTCTGCACCGCTTAGATTGAGTGCCAAAAAATACTCAAACACTCAGCCCATGCTCTCTCTGCAAAGCCAGTTTCTCTCTTTATTATTCACTTTCTTTCTTTCTTTCTTTTATTCATTTGTTTATTTATTTATTTGGTACTGGGAATCAAACTCACGACCTCGCACTTGTCAGGCAGGCACTGGGCTGCTGAGCTATGTACCTGATCACATTTTTCCTTGCTTGAGTAAACTTTATCACTGCTTTTTGCTTGTTTCATTTCATTCTTTCATTCCAGATGAGAACAATCTGGAACCTAAATCTAGAAGAAGTGAGCAGCTGAGAACCTGGAAACATTTCGTTGGTGAGCCACTTTTTGAGGCACACTGCTGGGTAACAGTTGTGTGGGTCAGACCTGTGACTCTGTCAGGTTTTGCTTGCCATTTTATTTTTTTCAATTGACCCTGTGATGTCCTGGAAATCTCACCCTTAGATTTAAAAGCTAAAGCCTCTGGTTTTAGGGAACATATGGGCCATCTCCCTGGTTTGTTGAATTGAGTTAGATCTCTTTGTTTCTTCTAACAGAAACTCAGGTAATTTAGAAACATATACCAGAGGGCCTGAGTGAAACAAAGGGAACCACCAGTAAGGGTCAACTTGGGAGGCTGTGAGTACGCAAAGTAGAGCTATCCTTGTTCTTAGAATTTTTTCTCTTAGATGCTCAAAACAGGTTTCTATCTCTACTGTCTTAAACATAGTACCAAAGTTTTTATTATCAGGATAAATGTAAGGAACACTGTTTCTCAAATGGCCAAGGGAGCCCCCCAGGGGTCTCTACCCTGACCTAAGGGAACCCTCCAGGGGGATGCCACCCTGATCTCTTGGAATTTTCAAAGGGAGCCTCTGACAAGCCTCCACCCCTCTCTCTAAGGAATCAGTGGGGCACAGGGTATGGAGAGGTCTAAAGGGGAAAAATGAATGAGAAGACTCCAGTGCTGCTTTGGTTACAGACATCTCACTAGTAGTACCTGAGTCTCACAAGGGACACCTTGGAAACTCGATGGGTCTGCATCCTTCCACACAGGATGCCATCCGATGAACCCCAGGCCTAGCCTTCTCTCTCCTTAGGCCCTGCGATGCACCAGGAAAGACACCCTGCAGATCCCAGCCACTTCACCATCAGGCTGTATCCTTTAAAACTGGGAACTTTGACCCTGAAGATAGTTAGTTGGAACTCTGGGGACAAGCTCCACATTTGTCTTTAACAATTTGTCTTCTATTTTAACACTGTCTGGATCCAGTAAAAACTAGGAAAAGGCAGGCGATCAGTACAGAATGGCAGTCTAAATTACAATACCATTTTTTCAGTTAGATTGCTTTTACAAAAGGCAAGGAAGGTAGTGTTAAATTCCTTATGTTCAAGTTTTTATGGCTCTTTGTCTCTGTAAGGGCTCAAGAACCAAGATACTTAAAGAGGGCTCCAACGAAAAGTAAGTTGATACTGTTGATGATCCTGACCTCAGATGCCCTCCTGTCTATCAGGGTATATGGGTCTCTCCCACCTATTTCCACCAGAGGGTAGGGCCCCGGAGAGACCCAGTTATTTTCAAAAGCTGCTGATAGGTTTGCAGGTGGGTCCCCAGATGCCTATGACCCATTTGCTGGACACAGTTTTTTCTGTTTTCAACAATTGGGATCAAAATAAGAATAAAAGGAGAAGGACTGAAAACAGCAAAATTATGGCTGCCACAACTGGCGATGTTTTTCAGTGCACCCAAGTTGTCCAAGTACAATCAAGGGCCAATTAAGGCCTGCAAGAAAACTGGACCCTGGGCACATGACGGTACCAAATCACTACCTGGGCCCAGCTCTGTGTGTCAGGTGGCTAATGTACCTGACTCATAGCACTGGAGGATTAGCTGTCCCTGATTCCAGAAAGTGACTAGGACAGCCAAAACCCACTCTGATGAAAAGCACTAAAGGAGCCTGGGAAAACTGCAATGCCTCTGTCCTTGGACATCTCCATTTCCTGGAAAAAAAAACAAAAACAAAAACAAAATACCCTTGGTGACCCTGGATGGAATGGGCATGCAATTCCAATTCCAATTCCTTTGTCTTCTGTTTTAACTTGCTTCTCTGGAAGACCCTCTTCTAGATCAACAGCCATAAGTGGGGTTGAGGAGAGTCCTATCAGAGCTTCTTCACTCCTGCTTTGACATATCAATTCAAAGGTCTAATTTTTTTTTTTTTTTTTTTTTTTTTTTTTTGTGGCACCGGGGATTGAACTCACAACCTCGCGCCTGCCAGGGCAGGCGCTTAAGGCACTGAGCCAAGCTCCCAGCCCTGATTTTTTGAGGCAGGGTTGCACTATGTAGCTCAGGCCGGCCTTACGCTCGCGCTGTAGCCCAAGCCGGCCTCGAACTCACAACGCTCCGCCTACCTCAGCCTCCCGAGTGCTGGGATTAAAGGCATGAGCCACCACGCCCGGCTTCAAAGGTCTAATGTTGAACCAAGAGTTTTTAAATGCTTCATGATGTCCTACTCCCTTACTAGGTTACCTGTTGTAACTATACCAAGCCATGTTTCCGGGCGTCCCTGAGGTTACCCTAAAGACGGGTGATACTCTTAAACCTGCATCACAGAAGCCTGTAGGCTCAGAGGTCAGCCAATTGCTGACCAGGTGATTCCCACATGCAACTAGGCAGGACATCAGTGAGGAGGTGTGGTTCACTGATGCAAGTTGCTCTGTCCAAGCAGGACATCAGAAGGCAGGTTATGCAGTTATCGGTTCACAACAGGTTATTGAGGCCAAACCCCTTCCCCCAGGGACCTCTGCTCAAAAAGCAGAGCTCATGTGTATTACTTAGGCATTGATATTAACAAAAGGCAGTAAAACTAAATAGCTCTGTAGACTCCAGATATGTCTTTCTGGCACTACCTGTCCATGCAACAATCTGGAAAAAAGGGAACTTGCTGACTAATATGCAATCATGCTGGGCATTGTGGCACAAGCCTATAATCCCAGTGTTCAGCAGGCTGAAGCAGGAGGATTACTGGGAGTTCAAGACCAGTTTGGGCTACTTAGTGAGTTCAAGGCCAACCTAAACTACATAGTGAGCCCATTTCAAAAACTAAACGAAACCAACAAAAACTAATATGCAGTCATCTACAAAATACAAGCAGGAAACTCTGTGACTCCTAGAGGCCATCTATCTTCCTAAACATGATGCTGTCATTCACTGTGAGGGACCACAAAGAGACTTGTCCGAAGTCTCCTTGGTAAATCAAAAGGCTGGTACAAAGGCAAGAAAGGCAGCCTTACAGCCCCACAAAACCCGAGCCTTACTCCAAGTTCCTGAGGAAACATTAAACTGTTCCATCTTCAAGGGATGCAGCAGAAAGATACAAAAACACTACATGGAAAATTGTCACTCAGATTTTCACAGGACTAGGCTCCTCCTGTGATCCGCTAGAAGATCTATGATTCCTCTTCAAAAAGACTCCAGTACTGCTCTGAAAGCAAATAAGTCAAGTCACTAACGACCCCCAATTCATCGCAGCATGAATGGGCACCTGTACTGAGACTCCTGTTTTTAATTGTATCCATAATGTGAGTAATCTAACTAAGGCTCTGGCTGTCTGGCTCTTGATAATTTATCGAGCATCCTTTTTTGTCATACTTTCTCCTCAACAGGAAGAATAAAACTCTGACCTGCTTCCTCTCATATTTGGGCACAATATCCTCAACCTAATAGTGAAGTCACTCTCCCGACAAATTCACCAAGCTCTCTCTCAGCGAACAGGCGGCTTGACAGTCCTTCGCACATAGACGCCGATTCCTTCCTTACTGTCTTCTGACAGGTTTTTCCCCCCCAACCCAGTCAGTGAGCCACAGCATCCCTAGGCAGTGGGAAAGCACATAATCCCTGATAAGGAGGACCTACAGCCTCTTTCAGCCAGAAGTAGCTATATGAGGAGAGAGACCTCTACATCTGCAGTACCTCCTGAAGGATTATGGGGATTTGTGTCTCAGAGCGAATGAAGCAGGAGATTAGGGGATGGCAAATTGGCTGAGCAAGTGGGCATGATTTGTCAATAATGAAAATCCATAAAATGCACAGAAAAATAGTTCCCAATGCCCTGTGCCTGGGACCAAATGCTATCTTTGATTCTTCGCTTGAGAACTCAAGCAGGGTTTGGATAGGACAGCCTGGACCTTACATCAGCCTAAGGAGTGTGAGATACCAAAGATGGCTGCCATTACCCTTGTGGCCACTGTGGCCCATTCTCGTTCTGCAGAACTTATTTCTTTTCTCACATTTAATAAATGTGAAGCCCCGCTACGTTTTGCACTTTTTTGTCCAATTCTTTGTTCAGGACAAGAAGAACCTAGCCAAAATCTCCAAAAGGAGTCCGCAGCACCCTGGAACCCAGTAAGCAATGGCAGGGCTCTTCAGACACCCTGACGCTCCCTCACACGTCTGTTTGTTAAGGTGTTAGTGAAGGGCACCTTTTCTGAATCATCCCAGCGTGAAGGATTAGGTTTAATAAGGCAAATCCACTCCAGCATCCTCATTTTCCTGAGCCTTTGAATCCCCTCATCAACAGTAAACCAAGGAGCCAGGTGTGGTGGCGCACGCCTTTAATCCCAGCACTCGGGAGGCTGAGGCAGGAGGATCATTGTGACTTCGAGACCAGCCTGGGCTACAAAGTGAGTTCAAGGCCAGCCTGAACTACATAGTGGCACCTGTCTCAAAAAAATAGGGCCGGGGATTTAGCTCAGTGTCTTAACCACCTGCCCGGCAGGCGCGAGGTTGTGAGTTCAATCCCTGGTCCAAAACAAAACAAAACAAAACAGTAGGCCAAAAAAGTCAGGCATCTCAAACTCATTTACAGTGGGCCATCTTTTGATTCATACTTCTGCCAACCAACCAAATAAACTATTACCACCTTCTTTCTCTTAACTCCACAAGCTGCAATATAAAATTCAGAATCTCTGCTTAATGGGCCTATATTGACAAACTTGGCCTGATCCATATGTATGTTCTTGCCACCATTATCCCACCCCACCCACCTTTTTTGAGACAGGGAGACTCTGAATTTACCACTCAGCCCATGAGGCTCCTAACCTTGATGACTTACATAGTGTGACCCATGAGCAGGTCCACTATCTTTCCAAATAACTTCTTTTTGAGACAGGGTCTCACTACTTAGTTCCAACTAGCCTTAAACTCACTGTGTAGCCCAGGCTGGCCTTTAACTCGCAGTGATCCTACTGCCTCAGCCTCCCAAGTACTAGGATTACAGCTGTGCACTACCGTGGCCAGCTCCAAGGAACTTTCTGAGTTTTCTAATTTTCTTTTTTTTTTTTTTTTTGACAGGGTCTCACTGCGTAATGCAATCTGGCCTTGAATTCACTTATGTAACTCATGTAGCCCAGGCTGACCTTGAATTCACGGCAATCTTTCTGCCTTAGCTCCCTAAGTGCTGGGATTACAGGTGTGTACCACCATGCCTAGTAAGTTTTCTAATTCTTATAAGCCGAGGTCTGATGAACAAGTGTGGGAATGGACTTTAATGGTGTGTGATAGCTGCCTGGTGGGGTGGTGCATGCTTGTAATCCCAGCACTCAAGAGGCTGAGGCAGAAGGATTGCTGAGAATTTGAGGCCAGCCTGGACTATATAGTAAATTCAAGGCTAGCCTGGGCTACATAGTGAGACCCTGCCTCAAAGCAAACAAACAAAAAATCCAAGAAAAGTCAAAGGGCTGTAGCTCACTGCAGAGTACCTAGCCAGTCTATATCCAGAAGCTGAAGGGTCTACACTGGAAGACTGAAGAGCACACAGCAAGGCTGAAGTCTGTGCTGGATGCCAGGAGATGGAGGTCCAAAGGTGACGGTGAGGACTGGAGCTCCTCTGAAGGACGGGAGTGAGACTCCCTTCTCTCCCTTTTTCTTCCATCCAGGCTACAAGCCTATTTGTTGGTGCCACCTACACCCAGGCTGAGTCTTCCCTCTTCAGTAAGTCCATCATCCACACCCAGAAGAATGTTAAGCCAATCAGCTAGGTTTTTTTTTTGTTTGTTTGTTTTGTTTTTTTGTCTAAGTGACACCATAGTTAACTATCACAGGGATATATAAGGGCCAAATCATAACACACCTTTATCTAGATTCCAGAATAACTGTAGAGAGGCTTATTCCTGCCCAATCTTAGCATCATTCCCCATCTAATGTGTGTATTATGCTTTAGATATAAAATGTCCCCAAAGGCTTTGTGTATTCAGAGACGGGGCTTTTGGAAGACGACCGAATCATGGGGGTGAATTTATCCCCTGGTGAGTTCAGTAGCTGCGTGTGCTCTCAGGTGGGGCTTGGTCAGAAGAGGCAGGCCACTGGAGGTGTGACCCAGAAAGTCATAATGCCCTCTTCAGTTCCTTTCCTTCTTTCTCTGCTTTTTGGCCACTGATGCGAACAACTTTCCTCCCTGAGGCAGGCCCTTCCATTTCTATGTTTGAGCCTGCTAGCCATGGACTGAAACTTCTGAAACTGAGCCAAAATAAACCTTTCCTCTTTTAAGTGGTGGGTGTTGGGTGTCTTGTCCTAGCAATGAGAAAGTGACTAAGACAGTGTGACTCCCTCAGTGAGTTTCCCTGGAATGAGGACAACCTTTAGGAATAAAGCTCTCCAGGAATCTCGCCTTGACCTCCTGTGTTCCACTCATTCCTAAATCGTAAAACTACTAAATACCACCCAGCCTCCTCTCTCATTATATTCCATTTTTGATGGCCTGCCCGTGTCTCCCTTGACTCTCAGACAAACTACTTTCAAGACAAGAAAGCTTTTATGTCTTATAGGATGGGCCAGTTAGTAACAATGGGTAAATGGGTCTACCTAACAACCACTCTCAGTCTCTCAGCCTAAGCCCCACCCTCCCCTTTCTCCCTCGAGCTCTGGGGATGAAACTCAGGGCCTCATACACGCTAGCGAGTCACACCCCGTCACTGCCTATTGTGTATTGTCTTCCACGCGGATGTGTTGCCATTATGTCATATGCCATAGCCCATAACAGGCAAGAGTATTCCCACTTATCCTGGATACTTCCCTGTGAGCTGCCCATCCCTTCTCTGCATCACACAGGGGCTTGAAGTGTACAAACTACATTTGCCGGGACCTGTGTGTTATGGTTTGTGTCTAGACGTCCCCCAAAACCTCATGCAGTCATAGATAGGTGGGGATTTCTAGAGTGACTGGATGTAGAGTGTGTGCTGCTGGGATTAAGGGTGTGTGATTACTAAATCGTCAACTGATTGGTTTGGCGTAGTCCTGGGGGTGGATACTGGGAGGCCCACCCTGGGTGTGAGTGCCACCTGCCCTGGGAGCATGTATCCCGGATAAAACATAAGGGACAGAGAGAGGGCTGCTCTGGTCTTGCAGCTGCTTCACTACCTTGCTCCTTTGCTGCCTTCCGTCACGAGCCGTTCCTCTTCTGTGATGCTCCTCGGCCGTGCTGCCCTGCCTTGGCGCCAGCTGACTGTGCATTAAAACCTCTACATGCTGTGAGTTGAAATAAACCTTTCCTCCTTTAACTTTGGGCATCAGGTATTCTGTCTCAGCGACAAGAAAAGTAACTAAGACACTGTGCCTGGTAGGAAGGACTAGCAGGTAGTAGAAGCTGTGTGGTGTTGCTGGATTTGGGGGTGGCAGAAGTGACCAGCAAATACGCTCTTGACACGTTAAGGCTGCGAGTTTCTACCAGGAACACCATCAGCAGCTCTGGGGTCACAGCTTTGGGTGAGTCCTTTGTTCCTCCGGCCTCCGCGTAGACGCAGCTTCTGGCAACCCCACCTCCTTGCTCCTTCCTTCAAGGGTTATTGTAACCAGCCCCTTGCATTAAAGTCCCTGTTTGAAGCACCTGCATTCGGTGCTAATGTTCAAATAGTACCCCCAAAGCTGTGTTGGAAATTTAATCCTCAGTGCAGCAGTATTGAGAGGTGGGACCTTTAAGAGGCGATTAGGTCATGAGGGCCATACCTTCTTGGATCGATCCATGTTATTATTGCAGGAGTGGCATCCTTTTACAGGATGAGCGTGGTTCCCCTTTCACTCTTGCATGTGTAGGCTCTCTTATTTCACTTTCTGCTATGGGACGATCAGTGCATGTCAGATGTGGGCCCCTTGGACTTCGCACTTTCCAGCCCCCAGAACCGTAACTGTATGTCCATTCTTTATCAGTTACCTAGTCTTGAGTATTCTGTGAAAGAAGCACAAAATGGACTGAGACAAGTAGAAAAACCAGTACTTTCAATATCACCTATTTTAGCCCAGTGGGTACTGCACACCTATAATCCTAGCACTTGGGGGGCTGAGGCAGGAGGATTGTTGTGAATGCGAGGCCAGCCTGGCTACACAGTGAGTTTGAGACCAGCCTGAACCATATAGCAAAACTGTCTCAAAAAACAATTCCCCCCTCCCCAGCCACCTGTCTTAAGTACCAGGGTGAAGCATTTTTTTTTTTTCCTGGGGTGAAGCATTCTTTGAAAGCAAAACCTGGGAGACAGAATGGCAGCTGCCCCCACCTGTGAGATTGGTGTGGGCAGGCGGCTTCTGACAACCGGAGATGCAGCAGAAAGAACATGACCAACAACTCAGCTCAAGGAACAGACAGACCCAGGAAGCATCTTTGACAACCAGAAAAGCATCTTTAATATGTTGTAGCCATAAGATGGATACAATTGAAAACACAACCCTAGATTTGATCCTGCAGGTTGCAGTTACAACATGAGTTGAATTCACAGCCTTGTCGGATCTCTTACATGAAATTTAGGGCACTGATCTGAAAGGAGTGGGACCCTGAGATAGTAGAAGGATGTTTGGGTGGATGCGAGCAAATCTGAGAATCCTGAACCGAGGAAGGGCAGTGTGTGTGTGCAGCCAGGTGCTCCAAGAATATTCCAGCTTCTGCCCCCAGCTTCCCATGCACTTTAGCTGTCCCCATGCTGGCCAGGCACTCTCCATCGGCCTGAACCTGACAGCTCAACACACAGCCCTACCTCAGCCCTCCAAATGAGCAGGAGGTTTTATTGCTTTCTGATGCAACCTGTCACCTAAGTAGACATAAGACCATAACGTGCAGGTTTGGCACCATCACTTAGAGAATAGGAACTGGGTTTGGATCCAGGGTCCTCTAGTTGTGTGGCCAAAGATTAGCAACTCCCTCCCCCTGACCCTGTTTCTTCATGTTTGACAGGTCCAGGATTAGTATCTCCCGTCTGCCGTGAGAGTTCATGGGATAAGACTGTGACGGGCTTGGCAACTGTTCTCTCCTCCCCTTTTGCTGGGGCAGCCATCTAACCCTGTAGTGGGAACGAAGAGGAAAAACTTCCATTCAGGAGTTGGACATATCTTGGCAGCCAGGGAGCAGGGATGTAGGCTTTGGCATGGTGCACAATTCCTGCACTTCTGGGTTTTGGAAACCTGGCCACTGCTCCCTGATGGGCCTTGTGTTCAAGCAAGCTTGGGCCTCACCTTCCTGCTCTGGATCAGGAAGTTCCCCAGGGAGAGACTTTTTAGGGCCAAATACAGCTGTCATGTAAGAGGCTGACATAACATCAGGGCTGCCCAAGAAACAAGATGCTGGCTGCAGGGGTGGGCTGTGGGCTTGGGTGTGAGGGCCACAGTGTGGTGACCAGGACAGACCAAAAAGAATACAGTCAGCAAAGTTGCCCAGACTAGCAATGGTATCCTGATGCCACTGCCACTGCTTTGCTGGATCCCTTAGAACACTGTCCTCTTCTGGAAAGTGGGGTTGCTCTCCCCACACAGGTAGCATTAATGTTCAAAAACAAGGGGCCCTGTAATTCTGACACTGACGGAGATGGAGGCGGGAAGACTGCAAGTTCAAGCCCAACCTCAGCAACTTACTGAAACCCTGCCTTGAAGTAAAAAATTAAAAAGGGCTGGCTCGGTAGCTCAGCGATGAGTGCCCCTGAATTCAACCCCCAGACCTGTGCTTTTCTTAACCTGTACACGAATAGAGCACCCTAGCTGACACCCCTCTTGCTGGCAATTTCTTCCTGGAGGACCAGGGTTCTGTGGGCCCCCCAAAAGGGAAAGCGAGGACCATCTACATAGCCTGTCTTTGCCCTTTCTTACCCCAGGGCTCCCCAACCACTTCATGCTGCCTGTCTCTTCAGTTAAAAACATTGGCAACCCATCAAATCATCATGGGACCACACGCAGGGCCTGGGAGCAGTCCTGCAGGTCCATACCTTCCACTGAATGTATGTTTCGTGATACGTCTGAAAGCCTAAAAAATGACAAAGGAGGTCTAGAAACTGACATTGGCCCCAATACCACTGTGCAGGTCCTGAGTGGGAAAGGCACATGAGTTACTGCCTTGTAGACTGAGAGGGAACCCCAGGGGAGCACCAACGCTGTGGCCACCTGCTGGGGTGGGCAGGGTCCCTGTGGCCCTGGATTCGCCAAGGATCTCAGTGACCAGCTCCTGGAAGGACTCGGGACAGGAATAGGGTGAGGTTGGGAACTGGATGGATGGGGTAGCACCAGAGGGGTTGAATCGTGACCTGGTTCCAGGATGGGTGGTCATTGCTGCCATTACGATGACCCACTGGGAGCCTTGGGGAGCGAGGCACAGCCCTGCCGAGCCCTCGGAGCGGGGTCAGTGGTACTTTGAGGAGCCAAGGATGCTTGGACACGAGACAAGCCCGCCAAGGAAGCCCCAGCCATTTGGGGCCAGGGTCCTCCAGGGCTTCCACCGCCCTGAGCCTCCTTATTCAAGTAGTTTCGTGGGCACACAGCCTTCACAGCAAGGCCCCTGCTGCTGGGACAGTGTGGGATCTGTTCGGGGAAGGGAAGAGTAGGGCCGGCTGCTGCCTCTGGATGCAGGTTCTCTGGGCCCCACTGTGGGGATCCCTCGTGCTGCAGCTGTGAGGACTCCCCTGGGGGCAGGCTGGAGCCCCTGGACACCTCATCCTATAGACCCCAGCTCAGTGATTGGGGGCAGGTCAATCTGTGAGGGAACTTGGGGAAGGAGGCCTTAGGGAAGCATTTGAGACTCCTAACCTAGATGGCCAAGGCAGAAAGGGAAGGTGCAGACTTTGGCCAGTCCCAGTGACCGCTCAGGGACCTGTAACTTCCTCTTTTCTTAACCTGTGCAGGAATGGAGCAGCCCAGCTGAGACCCCTCCGAGCAATTTCTCCCTGGGGGCCCAGGGTTCTCTGGTCCTTAGAGAGTACTTGGCAAACAGAGCAAAGGGTGGTGGAAGGGGTGGGGGCACCAGGCTCTCCTGGGGATTTCTGAAGGCCGAACTGGAGGGATGCACGGGACAGGGCAAGGCCCCAGAGCGCAGGAGGGGTGAGTGCCCCGGGCAGTGACCGCTGCTGGCCCACCCCTGCAACTCACAGCTGTGGGGGGAGGACCGCGGACTCAGGGGCCCCGCTGCGGGCTGCCGGGCTCTCACATGTGCAGGTGCCAGTGCGCCCGGTGAAGTGAGAAGCCGTCTGAGTGCCTGTCTGGGATGGGCCCTGAGTCGCCGTGGCTGGTGAAGGAGCTGGGGGTCTCTGTACCAAGACTGGAGCAGTGAGGACAGTGGGAGAGATGCCCACAGGCCAGGCCAGCACGAAGTGGAATCATCATGGCAACCAAGCTCCCCAGCACCCAGCTGCTCTGGGCTTGTGTATCGGAGGAGGGAGGTGTGGGGGTCCTGTCGGCCTCTTGCTGGGGCACCTTAGGCCCACCCCAAACACCCCAGAGCCCTAGGAGGGGACTTGCTGTTGACTAACACCTCATCCCAAAGGGAACCCTGAAGAGAACTGGATTTAACCCTAGTGCAGAACGAGGCAAAGAGTTGCAAGCTAAGCCCTAACCAGTCCCCAAAGGGGGGCCACAGGGCCCCAGAAAGGTGGGTACCCCAGGGCCAAGGTGTATTCAGAGTCTCCCCAGGGGGCCACCAGGAAGGCTGGTGTGGGAGGGGCCCTGGGACTTGAGATAGGCCTGGTCACCAAAGAGAACAACACTCCGGTGCCTGGTGGCAGCCAGGAGACCCCTTGGGCTGAAATGCTCCGTCCTCTTGGGTGATGACGGTGCTTCCTGGGGGGCAGCATACCTCCCTCCTCCCCCCAGTTTCATGGTGAGCCCTCTTCAGAAAGCCCGGACAGGCAGTGGCAAAAAGGCCAGCAGGGGCTGGGGACCCTGTGATGCTTGTCAGGCTGCAGCCACACGGGATGTCCAGGGCCTGGCAGATGGGGGGTGGGGTAGGAGCTCGCAGGGCAGGGCGTGTTTTCCAGCACAGCGGACAGAAGATGAGGGCACCAAGGACAGGAAGCTATCCATCGGCCCAGCCTGTCCACACCCGCATCCTGGGTGCATGTGCTGGTGTGCGCACGCGTGCAGCGAAACCTGGGCTGGAGTCCCTCTGCCAGTCCCCTCTCTCACATCAGGGACGCTGTCCTTTGCTGTGGCTCCGCCACCTGTGCCAGGCCGCCGAAGTCTGAGAAAGAGAAGGGGGTAGTGCTGGTGGCAGCTGGGGCTTGGCACCACCACCCTTGGAAGTTGGCACAGCAAGTTTCTTGTTGCTCCTCTCGTCTTTGGGGAGCAGCCTCCTCATCTGCAGAAAGGACGCGGCTCCAGGAGGTGGCGGCAGGAGTCCCGTGCTGGCCTGCCGCTGATCGCAGAGCAGGGATCCGGCTGGCCCCAGGCCCCTGTGCACTGCCCACAGAAGGTCTGTGCAAGCTGGAGGGTCTCCGCAGGAGGGGGCTATGGGGACCTTGGCCTCCCCGACCCTCAGTCGCGGCAGCACCCCGCCTCAGGCAGCCGCCTCAGGAACCTGGGCCCGGGCTGGATGAGCATCCTTACAAAAATAACTCTGAGCCTGTTCCCAGAGGTGGGAGCAGGGTCCTGAGAGCACGCGGCCGGGGGAGCCTGCGTGGAGAGAGGGCCGCAGGCGCCTGCCCGGCGGTCACGGCTGCAGGCGCTCCAGGTACTGCGGCAGGGGGTTCTCCTTGACGTACTTCTGGATGTACCAGCACGTGAGATGGGCCTTCAGATCCTCCTCCACCACAAAGTCCAGGGCGGCCTGGGGGCCAAGGGCAGAGGGGGAGAGCCAGGGGTCAGCGCTCCCGGCCTGAGAAGGGGACAGCGGCGGGCTCCGTCCACAGGCCCCAGGCTCCACTGCCACCCTCCCGCTTTGCCCAGGCCCGTGACTCCCAGTTTCCTTCTTGGTAACCCAGGATGACCCCACAGACTAGTCTGGTCTTGTATGAAAGGGACACGAGCCCCACAGGGCCCCAGAAGGCGCCAGGGGATCCGAGCCCAGGCCTGGAAGCAGAGGTTGGGAAAGAGCACACCGAGGGCCCAGCTCAGCTCGGACCCCCTGGAGCCCTTTTCTGCTCCTGCTGCAGCTGCCCTTCCTGCCCAGGCAGTCTGGGTCGGGTTCTGGGGACGAGGGGATGCAGCAGAAGCCCACTGACTCCAACGCCTGCCAGCTGCTCCACAAGGACTTACTGCGCATCTGCTATGCTCCGAGTCCCGGGCCATAGGACAGCGTTAGCCTATACCGGGGCTCTGCAGATCAGAAGCCTGGGCCCAGATGGGCTGTCATTTGCCCTGAGACGACCTAGGGGATGATTCGTGCTGCCCAGCACCCACCCACTGCCCACCCTGCCTGTAAGTCTGTGCTTGCCCAAGAAACATACATCTCCGCCAAGTGGGACGGTGGTAGCTCCAGGTCCCCTGCCCGCCACCCACCCTACCTTGGCAAGGTGCTTGGCAATGCCACGACCACGGTAGGCATCAGGGACCTCTGTGTGCTGCAAGTCCACAATTCGCTTGCCCACATACTCGTACAGCAGGACAGCACGGTCATGGCACCCTGGGAGAGGTGGAAATAGATGAGGCTCTGGAGACTCCAGGGTCTGAGGCGTGCGGCTGGCCCCAGCAGACCCAGACACTGGGGAAGGGACAGGAGTCTGCGGCCAGGGGACCTGAGCTGAAGTCTGAACAGCCTCTCTGTGCCTTAAGTTTCCTTGTCCATAAAGTGCAGTTCAATAGAACATTCCTCCCAGGGTCACTTGGAGGATTAAATGAGGTAATCTCTGTATGATGCTCAGTGTGTGCCAACAACGCTTGAGCCCTAGCTACTGTCCCCCACCTCAGTATTACAGGGACCCCCCAACCTTGATTCGAGCCTGGTGCTCTGCGCCCCACCTCAGCCACCTCCCAGGGCGTAGGAGTAGACCTTGAGGCCCAGCAAATCCACCACCACGTCAGAGAAACAAGACAGGAGAGGCACTGCCACCAGGTACAGCAGAACAACTCACTGGACCCGGCAGAGACGGAGTAAGGAAGGTCAGACAACAGAGGCACAACTGTTGCTGGGCCCAGGAAGCAGGTCCTCCTGCCCTCCTAGGCCTGCCAGGGAAAGAGCCCAGCAGCCACCCAAGCTCCTGCTGGAAAACACTTAACTGAAGTTTCTCCAATCATATTTCTTAGCTCCATCTGTCTATCTGTCCATTCATCCATCTACTCCTCCATCCATCTATTCACTCATCTACCCACCTACCCATCCAGTCACTTGCCTCCCCACCTATCCACTCATCCACCCATGCATCTACTCATCCATCCACCCACCCACCCACACATTCGCCCAGTGTTTTTGGAGCCCCAGGCACTGTTTAAGTGCTGTGTACATGGCAGTGAACAAGACAGACAAGGATATCTGACCTCATGAAACTGACTAGAAGGAGAAAAAGATAAACAAGAGCAAGGGAAGACACAGCCTGGGAGGGGACAGCAAGGGGTGTGAACCACACTGGGTGGGGAGAGTGTTCTAGGCAAGAAGACAACCAGCGCACAGGCTCTGACGCAGGAACAGGCTGTAGGGGAGACAGCGAGGACACCAGCGTGGCTGGAGCGCAGGGGCGAGGGGAGGCGACGAAGGCCAGGAGGTCAGGGGCAGGTCCTGCAGAACCTTCTATGACGCTGTAAACCACAGGAGGGGACCCAGCAGAGAACACACGGGGGTGACTCATGGCTTCACAGGGTCCCTCTCGCTACTATGGGGGAACCGGCAGGGGCAGGAGCAGGGAGTGCTGACGGAGGCAGGGTGGGTAAGAGAAGAGGCAGCCTACGAGGCTGTTTTGAAAGGGTGGCAGGATTTGCTGATGGTTTGGATGTGGTCAATCAGAGGAAGAAACACCAAGGGTAAACTCGAGGTTTCTAATTTCAAGGAGCTGCATGTATGTATATGAAGTAAATAAATAAGCAGGGCCCAGGGAGAGACAGGGCCATTAAGCCATGTGCAGCGGCAGAGGTGGCGGGGGTGGACTCTCAGGAGACCTCTGAGCTGAGAGGTGAAGCGGCCGAGGTACAAGGAGAGAAAGGACAGGCAGAGGGCAGTGCAGTGCTGAGCTCCCAAGATTGGAAGGTACAATTCCCTGGCTTTAAAAGAAGACACGTCAATGTCAAGTGTCTTTCTCTGCTTTTTAAAAGCAAAGTGCATTTCATGTATTTTAACTTTAAAGCTAGCAAACAGCAAGTCATATTTCACATGCTATGAAGTACCAGCAACTTCCTCCTACATGCTGTCGGCGCTTAGACTGTGCTAGATTTCCCCAGAGGCAGGTGGACTCACGGGGAGATCAAGCGACTGGCCCGCGTCACACAGCAGATCAGAAGCCAGCACAGGACCCATCCTCAGTTACCAGGCTTCGGGGGGCCTGAGATCCTTGAGTCTCTCCCAGCCTCCTGGTGAGACGCCACAATTCAGCTCCCAACCTTCTGATGAGGAGACTGAGCCCTCAGAGATCCAAGCACAGTCACTCAGGGGGTTTCAGGCCCCAGTTCCCAGGCTGTTCATTCTTTCTGTTCCATCTAAAGTGTCCTCCACTTCTGGCCTCCAGTCTTTGCCTGCATAGCTCGCTCGGCCTCCAGTGCCCTTCCCTTCTCCGCATGGTCCAGCAGACGGTGACCCCCTGCTCTGCCTCCCCCGGCCTCCAGGCCCCAGCAATGGTGCCCCCTCCTTGTGATGTGGCCACCACCCTGCTGGAGCCCCCCCCCCCCACAACTCAGTTCTCAGCTCCACCCTGTTGAGTGGGACTCACCTGGGATGGGTCAGTGAGATGGGGCCGCTATCTGGGGACTGATGTAGTCACTGAGGGAGATGCCAACCCTGACCATTCCACCACCCCAAAGTCATCAAAGACCTACTATGTCCAGGCAGGGGATGGGGTGCTGGGCAGGCAGCAAGGAACAAAGCTGAGAAAACCCTCCCTTGTGGAGGGTTGGTTTCAGTAGCACAGCGAACAATATTATAAATGACAGAATTCCCAGGCTATGAGCACCTATGTGCTCTTAAGGACAACGCAACAGAGAAAGGCAGTGAGTGTGGTGGGGGCTATCATTGTAAAGAGGCTTCTCTTGTCCAAAGACCTGAAAGAATGAGGGAGCCAAGGGAAGATCTGGGGGTGAGCAGGTAGGGTGTAAAGAATGGCACATGCAAAGGACCTGGGGTGGGATCTTCAGGGAATAGCGAGGAGGCTGAGTGGCTAGGCCTGAATAAGCCAGAGGCAGGGGGTTAGACGCCAAGGGCATCTTTGGCCCACACCACGCACGGCCTTGCAGATCTAAAAGACCCCAGCTTTTGCTTTAGCACAGCGCCACAGAGAAAGTGCTTCTCTGTTCGCGCCTTCCCTCCATCAAGTGGAGTGGCTGCTGGGGCTGTAATGAGCCCTGGGTTCCTCATGGATTCTCTGCATCCCCTCTGGTTGCTGGTGGCCATCTGGGCTCAGTCATGGCCCTATCCCCAGCACTAGCCCAAGGCACACATCCAAGCAATGTCTGACCCACCAAAGACTGCTCTCCCCAGCAGACCCACACGGGCGCTGCAGGCAGACCTGCGGGCCAGACGTGCTCAGTGACAGCAGGCCCTCCTGTCTGGCTCTCTGACTGCCCTGACCTGTGACAGGCCTGCGGGCACAGCTTCTAGATATGCCTGAAATCCGGCCTCCCCAACTCGCCAGCAGTCTCCCTGTCTCCCACAGCCGCACAGAGTTCCTGCCACCTGGCACTGGCCTTCCTAGGGCCTCTCAGGTCACCCAAATGTCACCTAACTAGGTGTTTCCCCAACCACCTGCTGCCCCCCACAAGACAGCAGGATGGGGGGCAGCACCGCCAGCCAGGCGCTCACCTCCTGTGTCCACCCCCACCACGCCAGGCAGCTGAGCTCTCCATACTATCTTGGCTCCGGGGACACAGGCGTAGCCCCAGGGCACGGCCTGGCTCAGGCCTCAGATTGGCTCAGCCGGGCAGAACTTGTCTCCTGGGAGCCTGGGAAACAAGCCTGGGCTAGGGCCGCAGCTCTGCCAGGTGCCCCAGAGACCACACCTGTCCTGACCCGGGACCGTCCTTCCACACGTCACTTTCCTGGGCTTGTGAATCATGTCAGGATCACAGACTGGAACCAGCTCTCCAGCCCAGGGCCCCGCATCCTCCACAACCACAGGATCAAAGGGACCCAGGAGGGCAGCGGGGCAGGTGGTCACAAGGACAAGAGCTGGAATGCAGCAGGGGTGCTGGGAGACGGAGACGGGGAGTCTCAGTGAAAGGTGCTCACCACCACCATGGTGCCAGCCCACACGGGCCCTAGAAGTTACGCTGGCAGATCAAAATACCACTGAACGGATGGGGAGACTGAGGCAGTGAGTAATGGGGACAGGTCCCAGGGGCCTGGCTTGGAGAGGGGCCAGAAGTTAGAGGCTCAGGCAGTGGGAGCTGAGCACCTGTAGAAGGATCACATGGGTCCTTCCCTCCCCAGAAAGCCCATAGCCCAGCACGGCCAGGAGGCATGCAGGGCAGATCCGCTTGTCCTGCCGCAGCGCACTCTCTGCTCAGGACACTGCTCTGGGCGGGCGACATGGATACTACAGGGCACGGGGATACTGGGTGCCGGGGGCCCTGTGGGGGCACGGTGGGTCTTACAGGGCTCCCCACAGGCTGGGCTCTGACCCCTACGAGGCTACTAGCTACACTCAGCCCTGTTGCCTCCAGGGTCTGGGGCAGGCCAAAGGTAGCTGCTGGCCCCCTCCAGGGCCTGTCTTTCTACATGCAAAATGCGGGCTGGGCAGGAGATGGGAAATGCCAAAATGCTGGGACCCAAGGAACTTCTGGCAGCTGGGGTGGGGGAGGAAGCGGGCCAAGGAAGGGGCCGCTGGTGAGCAGGGGAATTTTTTAAAGTTTCCTCCAACTTCTGGGTGACAGTGCTCTGAGAGAGGCTGGGGGCTCCCTCTGGCTTAGCTGTTCGGTGGCCATGTACCTTGGTTTCCCCCCCCATAAAATGGTGACAAACTAGCACTGCAGAACCCAGATTTCGGGCCAGACCTGCCCCAGCTTGAGCCTTCTCTCACACCGGTGTTGGCCAGTCCCGTCCATAGCTCCTCCTACGTCGTCCTGGACCTGGACCCTTCTGTCCACCCTTGCTCACACCCCTGCATGTTCTGCCCCCACAGTCTGCCCTCCTCAGCACAGCCAGGGGGAACCTGGGCCGCCCCATCTGTCTTCTGCCGAGTACCTTTTCAGGCATCTACCTCGTTCACAGTCAAAGTCCGATCACGCAAATTCCCACTTCCGGGCCCTGCACCGTCTCTCTCCTGTGCCCTCAGCCTCGTGAGACTCCCTTCCCCTGGAACACACTTTGCAGCTGTAGCTCTGTTTCTTGCCTCCTCCAGGTCTTTACTTAAATGCCACCTTCTCGGAGGAGGACCTTTCTGGATGCCTGACTCTGGACACCCAATGGGCCCTAATTCATCTCTCACGAATCTTTGTTTTCTTGGATACTTCGCAAGGTGTTTTGTGCCCGTTTCTCTTGCACACTAGCAGCCTCGAGTCTCTAGCACCCTGAGGGATGCTCTTCCACCTTGTGTGGAGAGACCTAATCTGCAGATGAAGGAGTATTTTCCACCTCCTTGCTTGGTGCAGTTATGAGATAAACCGACTCCATACGCCTCCTGGAACCCAGTAAGTGCTTAGTCCCTGCAGTTAATCACATCTTTCCTCCCTCAGGACCTAAGCTTGTTGGAAGCCAGTCTAGCTTTGCCACAGGGACAGTCAAGGTACCTGCCTGCTTGGGACACCAGGGACGGAATTCTCCCTCCCAGACTCAGCACTCACATCCGTGATGTGTGCAGCGGCACCAGCTTCTAGGCTTCCTTGCAGGCAGGAGATCTCACGAGCACATTTCCCTCCTAGCTCAGCAGGCCTGGGCTGGATGCACCCTCCCTCCTTCCTGGCCCACAGGTCCACACCCAGACCCAACCCAACCCCAATACCTGGAGAAGCCTTGGGTAGCGGGGAGTCCGGCTGGGGAGGAGCAGCCTCTCTTCTCACCTGGGCTTGGCTGGGAGGCTCCCTGGCCATTTTTGTGGTGAGCCACTTGCCATGGGTTCCAGAAGGGAGCAAGTCTAAGAATATGGTCTGGGCACAGCCAGGTCTGGAGGACTGTCCTTTAGCTGTATCCGTTTGGAGGTAAAAACTTCTCCCAAACTCTAAGCATCCCCTTTTTCTTCTGGGAGCCTAACGGGCCTTTTGAGAGCCAGAGAAAACTGAGCCTCCATGGAACTCAGAAACCTCAAAGAGGATCTGAGAAGTCATGAGGCATCTCTGCACAAGAATGGCCAGGGCCCTGAATGTCACCGGGACACTGCCAGCACCACCGCAGGACTTGCTTCTCTGAGGGAAGAATGCGGTGCTGGGTAGGCTAGGCCCAGGTTTCAGTTTTGACTGTGGCTCTTGGTGATACCCCACAAAGTCACTTCCTTCAGCCCTAGGCTCCACTTACTCACCTGTAATCGAGGCTGTTGTGTCACAACACCTCGCTGGGACCTTGTGACAGACAGGTGCACCTATGAGGATGTGGAAGTGGTGGGGCCTGGGATGCCCAGGATCCCGAAGAGGAGTTTCAGGCCCTTCTGACTATGACCAAATCTGAGGGTCACAGGAACTGGTTCAGGAAGTCAGACCTAGCAGGATGCTAACCCAGCTCTGCCCCAACTCACCCGCTGACCTCAGACAAGCCTCTCCCTTCCCTCGGCCTCCACCTTTCCTTCTCGGAAATGGGGGAAATGGGCACCTTAGCCCCTAAGCGCTTGGGACAGTCCCAGATGGGTGTGGGGGTGTGGGTGGGGGGTGTGGGCTGGTAAAAACTTCTCTACAGGAAATGAAGACCTGAGATTGCTTTCTAGTTTTAAAAGTAATGCTCAGTCTCTGTTTGTCAGCACTTACTTTGGACCAAACAAGCAGCTACACTCGACGCTTATCACAGGTTTCATTCTCACCACCAGCCACGTGGTCTGCGCGGGTGCAATTCCCGCGGCAGACAGAGAAACCGAGGCACACAGAGATATGGCAAACAGGCCAAAGTCTAAGAGCCCCCAAACACGGGGACAGAAGCCGCTCTCGCTGTCAACCACGGGCCCACCCGCGGGTTTTGCCCAATGCCTCAAGTGTGGAAGAGCTGCCCTTCTCAGGCGCCCGGGACCACGCAGGTCAGGGCTGATCGGCTCTCCAGGATCTCCAGCGGTGGCCCTCGGCGCGTGCCCCACGGCGAAAGACAGCAGGTGCGCGTCCCTGGGGGCGCTCGCGCCTCTGCTTCTCCCGGGGGCCCCCCGCGCGCCCTGGGCTCTGTGCCCGCCGCCTCCCCCGGGACGCCCGCCCAGCTCCGCCCGGCCGCGCCCCCACCTGGCCCGCTTGCAACCCGCAGCTCCGGGGGCCAAGGGAGGCGGCCCGCGGTCGCGCAGTGCTTGCGGCCCGGGCTGAAGCCGCGCAGCGGTCCCCAGGCTGGGGTGGCCTCGGCGGGCCCCGCGCGCTCGCAAACAAAAGGCGGGGCCGGACGGGCAGCGCGTTACCGTTGAGCCGGACGGTGAACTGGCGGCGCCGGCGGTCGTGTTCCACGCGGATGGGGCATCCCTGCTCCAGCGCTCCCAGCGGCACGGCCGCCGCCGAGTGCGCCATGGCGAGGGCTGCGGCCGCGGGGACGGAGAAGAGCGCAGGCGGCTGGGCCGGGCCGAGAGAACGCAGGCGGCGGCACAGAAGCTGACACTCGGCGGCGGCGCGGCGGCAGCAACAAAAAGGGGTGGGGGGGGGCCAGGAAATCAGCTGTGAGTCACGTGCAGCGCGTGGCCAATGAGCCTGCGGTCTTTTTGTTTTGATACATTCCATTCGGCTCTTAAAGAGACCGCACGCCTCGCTGGCGGCGTTCCGCTTGCTGCTGCAACAAAACAACGTGGCCCCTCTGCGCCGCAGCTGCTTTGCCCTCCTACATTTGCCCTATGAGCTACCCTGGGACTATCACACGGATGTTTGTCAAAAAAGATGTAACAACCTATAGGCAGAGTCTCACCGTCCCCACGACGGCGCATTTAAGGAGCGCTTGCTGTGTGCGTGGCCTGGGCATAAGCAAGCCCTGTTATTGAGGAAGCGCTCAGAAAGGCATTTTACACACGGTGAAAATTCTCACCAGAGAGATAGGTATGCCGGCTCCATTGTGCAGATGGGCACATCAAGGCTCAGGGCAAAGACACGGTCAGTGTCACCAGTAGTTGGGACCCAGGGAGGGGGTGGTGGGTGGAGATTGGTTGTGGGCATTCATCTGCCTGTGAACAGCTGTGGTTACTGGGGAGACATTAGCCTTAGAAGGATGGAGGTGAAATGCCACCTCACCACAAGAGAGGCCAAAGCCCAAGATCTCTGGGGAGCTCTGGGTCGTCTCTACAGATGGGGAGGAAAAGATGCCTTTTCTGAGTTCCAGAAAAAGGTAGGTACATGCCTTTGGACACAGGATTCTTGAGGCCCACATTTATTTGATAGGGGCTTAACTAGGTCCCTCGGGCATAACCTCAGATTCACACCCCACCCTTTTCCTCCTGCCTGACGTTTTGCCCCTCCCACCCATAGCTGCGTGCTGAATCACAGGACCCCAGGCTACTCTTACTGTTTCCTTAATGACTTGTAAACTGGGTGTTCACAGCCATGTGAGCCCCATCCCAAAGGAGATAGGGTAGCTCTGGGAGGTATGTATAGGTCTCTGGGGTCTGCTGAAATCCCTTTCCTGTCAGTGCTAACATTTTGTGGATGTCATTATCCCTGATTTTGAACATGAGTGGTTAAATAGCTTTTTCTAGACATCCTATACATGGAATCCTATGTACTCTGTGTGTGCGTGTGAGTGCGCGCGTGCACGGGGTACTGGGGATTGAACCCCAGGGTTTTCACACTGGGCTACATTCTGAGCGCTTTTTTTTTTTTTTTTTTTTTTGCGGCACGGGGATCAAACTCATAGCTTCACGCCTGCCAGACAGGTGCTTAAGCCACTGAGCCAAACTCCCAGCCCTGGTTTTTTGAGGCAGGGTCGCACTGTGTAGCTCAGGCCGGCCTTGCGCTGGCGTTGTAGCCCAAGCCAGCCTCGAACTCACAACGCTCCACCTACCTTAGCCTCCCGAGTGCTGGGATTAAAGGCGTGCGCCACCACGGCCGGCTATCCTGAGCACTTTTAAATTTAATTTTTAAATTAAAAAGCAGGCTGAGCCCCTACTTGTGATTGTCCTGTCACAGGCTGGGTCTGAGGGTCCCCGAGACTACAATAAGGAGTTTAACCCACTCCTGTAACATTAAATCTGCAGGCTCACCAACTCCCTGGATGAACCAGGAAAAGGCAGGTGAGAAGGATTTGTTAGAGGAAGATAGAGGTCACCCTCAAGGGCGGAGTGCGGGTGCTCAGAGAAATGAGACATGGTACAGTTGGGAACTGGGAACCCTGTGTGTGTTTTGGGAGGTGGACATTTGTGGAATGCATAATCTAGTCTTAGTCTAGTTTTAGTCTTAGGGAAAAGTTGGCCCTCCCTTAGTGAGCTTTTCCTGGGGAAAGTGCGAAAAGGGCCATCCCTTCACGGGTGTATGCGGACCATTTGCAGTAAAAGGGAATGGACAGGCCTGTTTGAAGCTGGAGGATTTGCTGTTTTGGGAGAAGGAAAAAAGTAAATAAACCGGGCTTGTAGTCTGAAGCTGCAATTTTTCCTTAAAATACAATGTTTAAAATTTTGATTTCTGTCTCCTTTTTACCTATTTCTTTCATCCTACCTCACCTCCACCTCAGCTCCCCACAGTGCTGGAATCCCAGTGTACCACCACAGCAAAATTTCAATCTTTTTACTTCTAGCCATTTTTCTTTTCCTTTTTTTTTTTTTCTTTTTGGATTTTTTGAGACAAGATCTCCTTATGCAGCTCAAGTTGGCCTTGAATTCCCTGGGTAGTCCGCCTGGCTTTGAACTAGTGGCAATGCTCCTGCCTCAGCCTCCTGAGTGCTGGGATTACAGGCATGTGCTACCGTGTCCAGCCTGCTTCTAGTCATTCCATGGCATGTGAAGTGCTATCTTTCTGTGGTTTTAATTACCTGATGGCTAACTGGGTTAAGCCTTTTTCCTATGCTCCTTAGCTATTTGGATATCCATTTTTGTGAACACTTCTGCCCACTGATTTTTTCAAAATTTTATTTTGGGACAGGGTTTCACTAGGTTGCCCAGGCTGGCCTTCAACTCGTGATCCTACTGCCTCAGCCTCAAGAGTACCTGGGATTACAGGTGTGCACCCCTGCATCCAGTCCCATTGATTGTTTTTGACTTATTGGAGTTCTTTTTATTGTTTGGTTATGGGTGTTTTGTTATGAGTCCTTGGTGAAACGTATTAGCTGAGATTATACTCTTCTAGAGGATAACTGTATTAGGGAGTTTAGAAACAGGACTGGAAAGGATCCAGAGGTCCCAGACGGGTTTGACCTTTGCTGAGTCACTGCTGAGTGTGCTCCTGAGCAAGGGAGATAAGCCCTCGTGCCATGGTGTGTATCTCAGATGGCTTCTCTGCCACTCATGAATTTAAATGAGTGGGGAGGCCAGGACATGATCCTGGAAATTTCTTGAACAGGCCATGTCGTTTTCCAACTCTGGGACTTTGCATGTGCTATTGCCCAAATGTCACCTCTTTTGTCTCTGCAGTCACACTTATTTACATGGTGTCTGTCCCCTGGTAGCATAGACCCAAGGGAGATACCTGTCTAATGAGTCCCTGCAGGGCCCTGCACATGCCAAACCCAGGTAAGAGCCAAGCACCTTCTTGTTTCAGGCTCCCCTACTTTTTTATTTTTTTTGTACCAGGGATCGAACTCACAATCAGGCAGGCGTGTAGGCCACTGAGCTAAATCCCCGGCCCAGGCTCCCCTACTTTTAGTGTCTCATAGAGTTTGCTGAGGTGTTTAAACCCTGCAAAAGCTTGGAATAAGGATAAATAAAATAATAAAATGAGCAATTAGTATTTTCCAGTTCTGCCAAATGAATATATGTTGAAAGCTCCCAGATCATAGATAGGAAGCATCGTTTATTCAACCTGTCTTTAGTTCGTTTAGCAACATACAGCAATGAACGAAACAGACAGAATGCCCTGCCGTTCCAGAGCCCGCTGTTCTGTGATGAGGAAGAGAGGCAATGAGCAGAGAAGGATACAAAGGTAGGGTTGGTCAGCGAGAGATAAGAGCCTGGAGGGGAGTTAACCAGGAGGGGATGGGTGTGCTCTCGGAGGAGGTTATGATTTCACATTGGGCAGGCAGTGCGGACCTCAGCAGAGAGTTGTTCTGATGACTGATTTGAAGGAGATAAAAGAAGGGGTCGGGTGGCATGGGGGAGGGCACTTCAGGCAACGAGACTAGATGGTGCAAAGTCCCTGGGGTATGTTTAAAGAATACAGGGAGGCCACTGTTGCTGGGACAGGGAGTACCTGGGGGAGGTGGAATGAGCACAAGAGGTAGAGTAGCAGATTGAGGGGCCTTTGGCTTTGACTGAGCCCAGAGGAAATCGTGGGAGAATTTAGGACACATCATCTTTGCTGTTGTGCTGTTTTTAATTTTTGAAAATTTCGAACCTGTAAGTGGGATAGTAAAATGAAGTCTGGGTTCTGTCTGATACTTTTCATTTAACAAATGTTGGAGGAGTGTTTACACGCAGTAAAACATTTCTCTTTCACCTGTTGCTCTGCAAATTTGAACAAACATCTGACCATTGAACCACCTAGCACTACATAGCTGGGATCTGAACAGGGCCCTTGCGTTCCTTTCAGCCCCTCCCTCACCCACCAGGCCTGTTCTCTGTCCCTGTCTTTTTGCTTAAGGAGCCCTGTAGTATGTGGTCTTTGGGTCTGGCTTCCTTCCCTCTGAATCGTGCCTCTGTGGTTCTCCCAGGAGAATGTGCAGTTCTCTGCTCCTTTTCATGGCTGCGTAGGATTCCCGAAAATGCTGAAATAGCCTTTTTTTTTTTAAGTATATATTTGTAGCATATAATGATTCCAGTTATCATGGGGGGTTTGTGTATGTGCATACATAGCACATCTTAATTCTGTTTTTGGTTCCTTTCCTCTTCCATCCTTCCCTGTTTCCTCCAATTCTTGTTCCCCTTCTCATTTGCAGATACTCTATTTCCATTTTTTCAATTCTTTTTAAAAAAGTCCCTTTTCCTTTTCTTCCTTCCCTCTCCCATCTCTTTTTCACCTTATCATTTGAAAAATATCTTCCTACCTTCTATGATCTATCTTTTATTTTGTTCTTTACTTATACTTTGGGTTTCTCATATAATTAAAAGCTATGTGATAACATTATGATCTTGGGGTGCATCTATGTTCTTACAAACGCTTGAAGTTTATCCTTGTACATGGCAGAGTAATATTCTGCTGTATATACATACCACATCTTCTTTATCCATTTATCTGTTGATAGGCTTGTAAGCTGTTTCCAAGATTTAGCTATCATAAATTGTGCTGCCATAAGCATGAGCATAATATGATGACTTTAACTCTTTCAGGAGAATCCCTCAAAGGGGAATAGCTGGGTCAAATGGAATTTCTAGTTTTAGTTTTTTGAGTAATTTCCATGCTGATCTCCACAGTGGTTGTGCTAGTTTACGTTTTCACCAACAGTATAGCAGGGTTTCTTTTGCCCTGCAGCTCACCAGAATTTGTTATTATTTGATTTCTTGATGATAGCCATGTATCTTACTTTCTTGCTGGTAGGACAAAATACCCAGCATCCACAAGTTAAAGGAGGAAAGGTTTATTTTAGCTCACAGTTTGTAGAGGTTTCAGTCCATAGTTAGCAGGCTGCAAGGCAGGGTGGCATGGGAGAGGAGAAACAGCCCATGGCATGGCAGGCAGGAGGCAGCGAGGTTTCCTTCTTCTTTCCCTTTGTATTCCATCCAGGCTACAAACTTGTTGGTGCCACCTACACCCAGGGTGGGTCTTCCCTCTTCAGTAACTCCATCATCCACACCCACAGCCATGTTAAGACAATCAGTGGGTCGATCCAGTATCATACACCCATGATCCAGTCGCTTCCCAGAGCCCCACCTGTGAGTTCATGAGGCATTGGGGGGACACCTAGATACATGGCTTGATTTTGAGGAGTCCTCTGTCCACTACCTGGGGGATGGACTGGAGGGGAAGGGTTGGGGTAGGAGCCCCTAGTGGTTCAGACTTGCAGTGACCACAGTGGTCAGTGCCTTTGATCCTGAGCTCTTTGATCTTGCAGTGACACAGCAGATAAGATGCCGATCTCAGGTCACATCTGCCAGTTGGCAGTCAGATTCAAACCCAATAGACTTTTCCTTTTAATGTCTTTATTGTTCTCCTGTCCCAATTAGAAGCATGAGAGATGCTCATTTAAAACATTTGAAATGCATAGAAAAATATCAAGAAGATGAAAGTCCCCCCTAAATCCATCTTCTAAGTTTGCCGCTGTTCGGTTTGGCCACATGTCCTAAGACTGCTTCCTGATCTGTAGTTATCATCCATTCGTTCACTTGTGTACTCGCTTAATATTTACTGAGCATCTACTCTGCATTTTGGATTCCAGGAACACAAAGTTAATAAGGCAGATAAAAAACTGGGTGTGGTGGCTCACAACTGTAATCCCAGCACTCGGGAGGCTGAGGCAGGAGGATCATTGGGTGTTCGAGACCACTCTAGGCTATGAAGTGAGCTCAAGGCCAGCCTGAACTGCATAGTGAGACCCTGTCTCAAAAAGACAAAAAAAAAACCCAAAAAAAACAAAAAACAAAAAAAAACAAAAAAGCACACACACGCAAAAACAAAATAAAACAAAACAAAAGGCAGATAAAGGCCCTGCTCACTCCAGTCATGGTAGCCCATGCCTGTAATTCTATTGATACAGGGGAAAGAAACTCCCCACCTACTAGATGTCAGATACGAGTCCATCGATGAATTTTAGGAACAGTGGAGGTTAAGAGCAGAATATATATATATATATATATGTATATATATATATATATATATATATGGAAAGACAGCTTCTGTTGTTTGTGTGTGTGTGTGTGTGTGTGAGAGAGAGAGAGAGGGAGAGAGGGAGAGAGGGAGAGAGGGAGAGTCCCAAGTGGGTTGACAAGGACACCACCTTCTCTAGGGATTCTTACAGAGCAGAACCATGTGGTGCGGAGGGTCCACGGTGAGGACAAATGGCACTCACAAGGAAGGTGGGCATGAGATGGGACAGAACTACGGTCAACCAATAAGATTATAAGTGTAATTGCTCAGGTAAAATTGATTAAATCGGGATCCAGTGGGGAGGTGAGTTACATAGCAAGCGGGCATGAATACTGAATAGGGTCTTCGCTGGTAAGGGTTTGGGTTAGTGGCTCCTGGCTTCCTCAAGGTGATTGATACCTATTTAGAATATCAACACCTGATGTTTATACTTAGGATGTGGTTGCATTATTTTGCCTTTTGTCTTGAGATCTGGCCCGCAGCAGAGGTGTCTGTCTCCTCCAAGATTGCAAAATATCTAGCCTTCTGCACTGAATCCTTCCACAGCCCAGCCCTCTCTGACTGCCTATAATATTTCTAATTAACTTAGCTGCCTGTAACACTATTTACACAGGAGGCTGAGGCACCAAGATTGCCAAGTTTGAGGCAAGCCCAGGCACCTTAATGAAACCTTGTTTTGAAATTAAAAAAAAAAAAAAAGAAAAAAAAGAAGTTTGGAGTTATAGTTCAGCCTCAGCACTATCTGGGTTCAGTCCCTAGTGGTTAAAAAACAAAAAAAGCCCTTGCCTTTACAGAGATCTTTACACACAAATATAATGTATTTTTCCAATAAAAATGTAGTCAAGTCATATTTCTCGTTTTGCGGCCTGTTTTTTTTCATTTAACAATATAATTCTGGGTGTGGTGGTGCACACCTGTAATCCCAGCGGGAGGCTACAGCAGGAGGATCACGAGTTCTAAGGCAGGAAGGTCATGGGGAGTTGAGGCCAGCATGGGCTACAGAGTGCAGGGTCAGACTGAAACACATCGCAAAACTCTGTCTCAACCCCCCCACCCCAAAGCCCCTTATTTAACAATATATTGTGAACATTTTCCTTTTCTTAAAATTTAAAATAATTTTTTTCAAAATCAGTCCACTGGCCAGTTTGGCATAGTTCTGGGAGTGGATAATGGGAAGACTTTCCCTCAGTGTGAGTGCTACCTGCCAGGGAGCCTGGATAAGATACAAGGGACAAAAAAGGGGGTTGCTGCTGATCGCTCGCTGCTTGCTGCTTCACTGCTTTGGTGCCTTCTGCCTGCCATAAACTGTTTCTCCTCTGCGATGCCCCTCTGCCCTGCCACCCTGCCTTGGAGCCAGCCAACTATGGACTGAAACCTCTACAAAGTGTGAGCTAAATAAAGCTTTCTTCCTTTAAAAAAAAAAATATATATATATATATATATTTTTTTTTTTTTTTTTTTGAGATAGGGTCTTGCTATACAGTTCAGGCTGGCCTTGAACTCACTATGTAGACCAAGCTGGCTTCAGACTCACAGCAATCCTCCTGCCTCAGACTCCTGAGTGCTGGAATTACAGGCATGCTCCACCATGCCCGGCAGCATTTTCCTTTTTGATATATAGGAAACCATAGAATCACTCTTCAAGACTATTATTTTTTCAAGAATATTTTTTCAATGTACTTTTATTAGGTAATGGCGGCTTGGATGTTAAATGGCCTCCAAAGGTCTGTGTGTTGAGGTTTGGTGTTTAACTTGGTGCTAGTGGGAGACTGTGGAACCTTTAAGAGGTGGGGCCTCATGGGAGGTCTGAGGTCCTGAGCAGCAGGCCCTTAAAGGGGACATGCAGCCCTGAGCCATTCCTGGTTCTTTCTTTTTTGGTTCTTGGCTCTTGGGTGAGTGCTTTGCTCTAACACACAGCACCCATAATGACATGCTGCCTCACCACAGGCCTAAAAGACTGTGCTAAACAATTTTGGACTGGAACCTCCGAAGCTGTGATTCCAAATAAGTCTTTTCTCTATCCATTGATTATTACAGCTGACCAGCACAGTTAATATATTCACATTCCAAAAAAAAGTCACATTTCAAAAACTGAAATAAAATCTAGACATCCATTTATGTCTGTGGGGGACTGATTCCAGAACCCCCTTGCACATACTATAATCCATGAGTGCTCAAATCTCTTCCATAAAGTGACATAATCTTTGCATATAACCCACACACATCCTCCTATATACTATCAATCATGTCTAGATTTCTTAGAATACCTAATGTTATAGTTGTGTTTGGATGGCCCCCCCCCAAGCCTCATGTAATCATAGATGCAGCTGAGTCTGGCGTCCATGATTGGTCTGTTGTCTGGTGCGGCATTGGTGGTGTGAGTGCTGCACCCACCCGGAGGGAGAGCTGGTAGACAGTGTAAGGGCGGGAAGAGGGTGTCTTCCCCCTCTTTTGCTTTTTGCTCTTGCTGTCTATGGTGGCCATGAATGGCTGCCCTGCCATGCCACACTGCCTTGGAGCCAACTGAGTATGGATTGAAACCCCCAAGAACTGTAAGACATAAACTTTTCCTCCCCTAATCTTGGGTGTCAGGTATTTTGTCTCAACAATGAGAGAAAAGTAACTAAGACACCTAATATGGTACAAACGTTGTATAGTTGTTATACTGTATTGCTTAGGGAATGATGGCAAGTAAAATGTGTATACATGTTCAGTACAGATGCAGTGTTTCTGAGATCTTTTCTTTTGTGTGGTGCTGGGGACCGAACCCAGGACCTCACAAATGCTCAGTGGCAGCTGTAGCACTGACCTATACTCCCAGCCCAGAAAGTTTGATCCACAGTAGGTTGAATATATAAATGTGGAATTTATGCATAAGGAGGGCTGACTGTAGGTACAGGAACTAGGAGACAATCTAACTCCTGTCCCTGAGTGTCCTCTTCCCAGCTACATGCAGGGAAGCATGTTGAAACATGTTGACCTGTTTTGAATGAATTCTCCTGGAGTTTTCTACACATAAATACAAGTACATGCAAATGTATATTCTTTCCCCCATTTTAATCCAACATTTAGCACAGAGCCCATGGATAGGCCCGTCCCCTGGCAGTCTGTCCTGTGCGCCCATCTCCACCGCCCTCCACAGTGTCTGCAGTTCCTTCTGCAGCTGTGCAGTGCTCCCCCGGTGCAGGGACCAGGGACCAGACCCCAGCCGTCCTCGCTGACAGCTCCCTGTCCACGGCTTCTAGATGGTGTCTAAATATAGCATCTTTGTCCCGGCTCTTGGCTGTCTCGTCTCAGGGACAGGATGCACCGACTCGCCAGTTCCCTGCTGCGTGGCTTCCAGGTTATCGCGTTGAGATGAGCGTGTTGGTACACAGCTTTTTGTCCACTGGCCCAGTTGTGTTCCCAGAAGATGCCAACAGCAACAATCATCAAAGGCCCCCCAGTTGCCAGGCTCTGGGCCCGGCACACCTTGGGCATCATCTGGTCCTGGAGCCCATGCTGAGAGGCGGGGGTTACCTAGGCAAGGGGCGTGCTCTGCTAAGCTCTGGATGTTGGGATTCAAACCCCAGTGGGGCTGAGGCCAGAGTCTGGCGTCCTGAGCTGAAGAAAAATGGCTACGAAATGGGGGCCTGACTCGCTGCTGACATGGGTGTAATGTACGGGTGCCTCCCCAAGGGCAAGGGTGGCCTCCTGCAGAGGAGACCCGGAGCATTCCAAGGTCATTGGAATAGACTGGGGCTCAAACATGCCAGGGGCACAGGGTCCAGGCAGGCTCTCAATGCAGGGAAGGGCTGGGTGTCGGACAAGAGGGTGTGGTGTGGAGTGCCGCGAAGAGGGGACTGTCTGCCCTGCCCAAGGGGAGGCCACCCACTGGCTAACTCTTCCCCGAGAGAGAGACTCTTCTAGGTCTCCTGTATTGTCAGTGGAGCTGAAAATCAAAGAATAATGTGAGCCTCCCCAGTGGATAAGCGATGGTAACTGATTAAAGAGAGCCTGTGGTGTCTGCTGGGAACTAAGCTAGCTGGGAGAGGGGTACTTTGGAGGGGTGTCTGGCAAACTGCTAATTGTCAGGATCAGGTGAAGGGCGTATGTGTATTTATTGCATGATTCTGGTCATCTGGAGAAGTAAAATTTTTTCAAAATGAAAAATCCCTACCCCCACCCCTGCCACGCATAATCCCAGCCTCTGGGAGCTGGGGCAGGAGGATTGAGGATTGGAAACTGGAACCCAGCCTGGGCAACTCGGTGAGATCCTGTCTCAAAAAAGTAGCTCAGTGTGAAGGCCCTGAGTTCAATCCCCTACTACCACCCTAAGAAAAAAATATTGCTCTCCCCAAAACAGAAAACAAACAAACAAAACACTGACAATTGGTTAATTTCTGTCTTGAAACAAACAATCAGCAGAAATAAGAGAAACTTTGAGGACAGTCAGGTAACTGGAACGCATGTGTTAGATGTTTGTGGGCACACAGCTTTATTCTCAGTTTGGGGAGTCATGGTGTTGATGTAGGAGAAGGTCCCTGTTCTTGGGGGTACAGGCTGAGGACTGGGAACAAAATGTCACGATGCCAGGACATACTATCCAGCAACTCAGGAAGTGGTACCTAGCAGGGCGCGCGCGCGCGTGTGTGTGTGTGTGTGTGTGTGTGTGTTGGGGGAGGAGGGGATTGTGTGACACCAGTGCCCCGCCAAGACTGCGGATGGACAATGGAGGATGCTTTCTTTATGCTTGAAATGTTTCATAATGAAATTTTTGAAGGAAAAGGGAAAAAATGACCATAGAGGAAACAAAAAAAAAAAAAGAAGGAAGCATCCTTCCAGACCTGGGCCCCATCTGCAGACTGTGATTCAGCTCTCACCCCAACATGGGAAAGCAGAGGAGCAGAGAGAGGAAGGGGAGGTCCTTTTCACTGTCACCTTACCTCGCCAAGGGTGCAGGTGGCCTTTGTGCTGACTAAACCACAGTGGGCTCTTCCTGTCCCTCTGGCTTTCTTGTTGTCCCCCACCCAAAGCCTGAGAGGGGTTCACGTTACAGCCCCCTTCCATGTCAGTGGAGACTGAGGCCCAAAGAGCAGCAGTGACTTGCCTAAGTCGCACACTAGGCTGGGGGCTGCTGGTCCTCCGCTTCCCTTCTTCATCGGTTTAAGTGGGCGGGCCCCGTTCTGCCACTGACTTTGCCCTGTGACCCTGGGGGACCCGCCCGACTCTCTGAATGGTTTAGGGCCAGGAGTTAGTGAGGTGACTCCTGAGAAGCCTCTCGTCCTGCTGCTCCGCACATGGCTGTCTCTGTCCGGCGTCCGTCTGTCCCTGTAGCCCTGAACTCTCAGAATCCTTCTGTTGCTCTTGCTTCCAGCTCTGCCTTTTCCCCAGCCCCAGGTGCTCCTAGCTGCTTCTCCCTTCCAGTCTCTCCTGGCTCTGTTTTCCCTCCTGTCAGGACTTGCCACAGTGAGACTTCGGGCTGGAGGAATGCCACAGCTCATGGCAAATTTCAGGCAGTGAGAGATACGGTCATTGGAGAGGTAATATGGGACATTCTTTTCCCCATTGGCAAGTTCTTATTCATCCTTTGAAGCCTGGTCAAACATCACCCGCTCTGAGAAGCTTTCTCCAGCCCGTTTTGGGTTAGGCACCCCCCCAAGGCTCTCGTACCTCCTCTGAGCATCACTATTATGAGGGTGTGGGTTTGTCCTACCCGTTTCACAGAATGGAAAACAGAGATCAGCCTGCAGTCACGTAGGCTTCAGAGCGGGTGCATCCCAGTACCAGTATCCACTCCCTCTCTGATGTTGGGCCCATCGTGTCATCCCTCTGAGCCTCAGTTTCCTCGTCTGTGACATGGCAGTGATGGCTCCACCTGCCCAGATCTTCTTGCCTTCATTGAACTGGCTTCCATCCTCTGCTTTTGGCTTTAACAAGTTACAGTTTACACACAGTGCAGCCCACCTGGGTGGGTGCACAGACCCAGCACCTCTGATAAAGGTGCGCAGTTGTGCAACACCGCCCTCCCACAGGACATTTCCTTTACTACCGAATCTCTGCCTCACTCCTGTACTCCCAGGCCCTTTTTCCACTGAGCTGTCCTGTGTCTATGTGGTTTTGCCTCTTCCAGAATGTTCCGGGGGTGGGGTGGAACTCAGTGCAGGCTTTTTACCTGGATTCTTTCATTCTGCAGCGTGATCTGCAATTCGTCCATGTTGTTGTTCCTTTTTTTTTTTTTTTTTTTTTGAGACATGGTCTCTGTATGTAGTTCAGGCTGACTTTAAGCTCACTATGTAGCCCTCCTGCCTCAGTCTCCTGAGTGCTGGGATTATAGGCATGTGCCACCATGCCTGGCCTTCCAGGTTTTTTCTTTAAAGCTGCTATTAACAT
The DNA here is from genome assembly GCA_004363535.1 of Dasyprocta punctata. Classification (NCBI taxonomy): domain Eukaryota; kingdom Metazoa; phylum Chordata; class Mammalia; order Rodentia; family Dasyproctidae; genus Dasyprocta; species Dasyprocta punctata. The sequence goes on from RJWM01002452.1 coordinate 79,545, forward strand.
TTGCTTACAGTTGAGCCAGGCGTGGTGGCACACACCTTTAATCCCAGCACTAGGGAGGCTGAGGTAGGAGGAGCGTTGTGAGTTTGAGGCCGGCTTGGGCTACAGTGCGAGCGCAAGGCCGACCTGAGCTACATAGTGCGACCCTGACTCAAAAAACTAGGCCTGGGAGTTTGGCTCAATGGCTTAAGTGCCTGTCTGGCAGGCATGAGGTTGTGAGTTCAATCCCCGGTGCCACAAAAACAAACAAACAAAAAAACCAAAATAACCACATTTGCTTACAGTTGTATGTGTGCATACGTGTGCACGCGTGCGTGCGTGTGTGTGTGTGTGTGTGTGTGTGTAAACACAGTTACCATTTCTACCAGGAGTGGAGTGGCCTGCTTGGATATAGGTGTATATTGAACCATGTGAGAAGGTGGAACCCTGCTTTCTGGCTGGTCGCACTGTCTTTATGTTCCCACCAGTGATGTAAGAGAGATGCAGCTTCTGCCCATCCTTGTCTATGCCTGGGACTGTCCATCATTCTGATCTTCGCCATGCTTGCAGGTGTGTGGTAGAATCTCCTCGTGGCCCTTTCTGACATTCCTCCGATTACTAATGATGTTGAGGACCTTTCTATGTGTTTATCTGTCATCCTTTGAGAAGGTGTCTCTTCAGATTTTTGCTCCTTGTTTGCTTCCTTACTGCTGATCGTGCTGATCAATATTATTATTGCTGTTACTCTCTTATTACCCCACTGTGTGACTGTGGCTGAAGCCACGTGCCTCCCAGTTTAGAACTGCCAGCAGCGCCTGACAAGCTGCCTCAGCGCCCTAGCCTGGGAGTCACGTCCTCTCCTGCCAGACCTCCCCGAGGGAGCTGCAGCCTCTGGCTTCCCCTGGCCCTGGCTCTCTGAGTTGTTTGTTGCTTATGATGCTCACTTATCTGAACCTGCCAGCTGGCCTCCGCTGCGGGGTAGGAAGGAGGGAAGGCCTCGGGGACGGACCTCTCCCTCCTCGACCTGCCCCAGGGACAGAGCCAGCAGATCCTTGTCTCCTGGCACCCACCCACGGCCCTGCCACACGGGGTGCATGCAGCAGGTCCCTGCACTAAGCTGCACCATGGCAACCAGGTCTGGGTTTTGATTTCTGGTTGCCAGATGAGACAGTTGAGGCTTAATGAGACATGGGCTGCTCAAAGTCCCACGGCCCAAACAGGCGGCACCGAGATCTGGTCATAGGTTCCTTGGACTGAGAGTGTCACTGTCATTAGCACTTACTCCTCCAGCTCCCACTGAACTGCCCAGCCAGAGAATAGCTGGAGGCTGCCTGCATGCTGAGTGCCTGGCAGGTGGAGCCCCAGGAGCCTCAGGAATTCATCCACAGAGAGAAGCCCATGTGCTACCATCCCAATTTACAGATGAGGAAACTGAGGCAGAGAGAGTCCAAGTGACTCACTGGGTAACTTAGCAGCAGAGCAGGATGGGAACCCAGGGGCTGTGTCTCCATAGCCCGAGAGCCTGTCTGCTGGGCCCGGTTGAGCTGTTAGCCTCTGTCCTTCCTGAGAGCTGTCTAACCTGTGTGGCCCTCAGTGCAGGGTCCCAGGTGTGGTGTGCATACATCCTTGCTAACTGCAATTCCAATAGCACCCCACTTCACCTATGACATCCCCTCTTTTATTTGAGTACATTTTGGCTCCCATAGTGTCATGCAGTGCTACTTCCGACCCTCATGCAAGCAAACCCTTATTCATTCAAACCTCCCCTGAAAACAGGTGGCCTCAGACCCTGCTGGAGCCCTGAGTCTGGTGGGTGACTTGGCAAGCTCTGTTCGTGTTAAGACACACAGACCCTTTGTCCTAGTCGGCCCTCTTCCTGAACTGTTGTCCTCAGACACACTCGTGCATGGAGGGAGTGATGTTTGCATAAGGACATTCACTAGAAGTGCGGAGCACTGGAGTGGCCCCCATGCCTATCTCATATCACGGGGAGTCAGCAGTGGAGTATTATGAAGCCGTGAAAAGGGGAGGGGGATCACCTTGTGGTGAAATTGGAGGATGCAGAGGGAATGTTAAGTGAACAGAAAATGTGTAGGACATTGAGGGAAGAGAAAGATATTTATATGTTTCTGCAAGGACTCGTAAGTAGCTGTTCAAAGAAATATGTAGAAAAAATGTTCAACAGCACTGGCCATTTGAGAGATGCAAATGAAAGTAACACTGAGATTCCACCTCACCCCAGAAAGAATGGCTAGTATTAAGAAGTCAACCAATGACAAATGCTGGAGGGGCTGTGGGCAAAAAGGAACCCTTCTCCACTGTTGGTGGGAATGCAGGTTGGCAGTGTGGAGATTCCTCAAAAAGCTAGGATTGGAGGTCCCATTTGACCCAGCTATTCCCCTTCTGAGTATCTTCCCAAAAGAACTAAAAACATCATATCACAGCGATATATGTGCACCTGTGTTTATAGCTGCTGAGTTCATAATAGCTAGATCTTGGAAACAACCTAAATGTCCCTCGACTGAGGAATGGATAAAAAAGATGTGGAATTTCTATATAATGGAATACTACTCAGTTATAAAGAACAATAAACTAGACATTTTCACTCTTAAATGGGTGAGTATTGAAAATATACTTCTCAGTGAACTAAATAAGTCACACATATTTAACCATCGCATTGTTACACTTGTATGATGAACTGAAAGAAAATCTATGTATATAAAAAATTAGTTAAGACAGTTAAAGAAAAAGAATTTTGAGTGAAAAGTAGTTTTCACAGGGTCATCTTCAGATTTCATTTTTAATGTGAAATGTTTATTTGAAAACAATAGAGCAATCATAACAAAAAAGATAGTCATATAGCTGGTTTCTCTTGATTCACTGAGGCAAAAGTTTTGTGCTAATGATTTTCTGGACAAAGCTGGGCATGGCGCACGCCTTTAATCCCAGCACTCGGGAGGCTGAGGTAGGAGGAGTGTTGTGAGTTCGAGGCTGGCTTGGGCTGCAACACAAGCATGAGGCTGGCCTGAGCTACATAGTGCGACCCTGCCTCAAAAAACTAGGGCTGGGAGTTTGGCTCAGTGGTTTAAGTGCCTGTCTGGCAGGCGTGAGGTTGTTAGTTTGATCACTGGTGCCACAAAAAAAAAAAAAAAAAAAAAAAAAAAAAAAAAAAAAAAAAAAAAAAAAATTCTGGACAGTGTTTCATGTCTATATCTTTTATCCTAAACAATTTCTGTGACTATAATAATATGCAATGTGCTGATTATTGTTACTCTCTTATTGGCTGGCTGTGAAATTGTTTTGCTTTGGTTTCTTACTTTCCTTTTGTTTAAAAAAAAAAACTCTTAAAAAAATTAAGTAGCTGTTGATGCTGGGTGAATCTTGGAAAGATGCCAGTGGATCTGAGGGACAGAGGTGGGACGCTTCACCGCATGCCCTGCCATCTTTTGCCAGGAATGGAATTTTATTTATTTATTTATTGGAACACATTTGAGTTTTAATTAAATTAATTAATTAATTAATTTTTGAGACGAGGTCTCACTATGCAGTTCAGGCTGGCCTTGGACTCAGTATGTGGCACAGGCTGGCCTCGCACTGCAGCGATCCTCCTGCCTCAGCCTGCCTAGTGCTGGGATTGCAGCAGTGAACCACCACAGAGGGTCTTGAAATGTCTTCTTTCTCCTGCACCTCCTGGAGGCCTTCTCTGATGTTGCCGCCTGAGGGGTCCTACCTGGAGTGATGAGTAACCTGAGTGACTTTGAGGTAGAACCTGTTGCCTGTCCTCTAGATCCAGCTGTCCTTCACATGGTTGGACACGTCTTCTGCCAGCTGGGGCCCCGGCCCTCTGGGGTCAGACGGGATGCCCTAAGGGAAGGGCCCGGTGGAGACTTGCCCTTCAGAGAAACCCACGTGTCCTGCTCAGAACTCTGGAGACTGTGAAATCCCCCAGATCGCAGGCTTGGGCTGGTTTAGAAGCCATGCCTTGCCGGGCCACACTGTAACCTCACCTTGACTCTTCAAAGCAAGGACGGTTAAAATCCCATCTTAGATGGCTTCAGTTGCCAACAATGATGATTGAGTACATTAAAGTTCATTTGTTTAATGACGGAAAAATACCCATCTTAGAGATGAAGAAACTGAGTCTCAGAACAGTTTAATTCCGTTACCGACTGAGGCCCTGCCCCAGTAATGGAGGAGCCAGATCTCCGTCCTAGAGGGAGGCTGGCCAAGAGGATCCTGCCCTTATCCCCTGAGAGGCCCCAGCCACTCTTGCTTTGGATGAGGCTGGGACCTACAACTGCGTCCGGCCCGGGTCTGTGTGAAGAGGTGGCACAGAGTCTGCAGGCCCTGAGGCGGGCCTGGGAAGCCGCCCCCGGTGCCAGCGGAGGATTCCAGGGAGGTGGTGCTGGGTCATCAAGTTCTTCAGATCCCAGCCAAGCTCACTATCTTCTCTTCCCACAGCCACCACGCTGCCTGCTTTTATCTTGTGATTAGCAGGCTCCCTACCCTACCCGCCTGCCCTGCCTGCCCTGCCGAGGAGGCTGCAGGCCTCCCTGTGGCCTGGGCTCCTCCCTCAGCCTCCACCCCTTCCCGCCAGCCACTGCGGCTGCTGAGTCCTCCTCTGGTCCCACCGGCACAGCCATTTCCACCCGGGAAGGCGGACTCGCTCCCTCCTGGGTGGAGCAGGGGCCCCTGCTGGGACCTTTTCTCTAGGAGACCGGTTGACAAATTGGGAAGTGTGGCGGGAGACCCCGTGAACGGTCACTGCCTGTGACAAATTTCAGAAGAGGGGTGGGGGTTTTAAAAAACGTGGTGTAAATTCTTGGATGTTTCTCCACTGACAGGCAGAGCCTGTGCTTCTCCCCTTAAATCTGAGTGGGCTGTTCAGACCGCAGTCAAGCAGAAGTGGCTCTGGAGGATGGCTTCCGTGGCATAGGAAGAGGCCACGCAGCGGCACCTGCTTCTCTTAGGGTTCGCGGTGCACGGGCCATCCCCTGGGGGAGGTGCTCCGGCCCACAGTCCTGCATTTGGGGTCAGATACCCTCCAGAAGCCGTGGACAGGGAGCTGTCAGCGAGGGCAGCCGGGGTCTGGTCCCTGGTCCCTGCACCATGGAGCAGTGCACAGCTGCAGAAGGAAGGGCAGACACTGCGGAGGGCGGTGGAGATGGGCGCACAGGACAGACTGCCGGGGGACGGGCCTATTCATGGGCTCTGTGCTAAATGCTGGGTTAAAATGGGGGAAAGAACATGCATTTGCATGTACTGCTATTTATGTGTGGACACTCTGGGAGAACTCATTCGAAACAGGTGAACGTGTTTCCCTGCGCGTAGCTGGGAAGATGTGGGCAGATGACCGGCAGAGACAGGAGTTAGGTTAAACCCCGGACCACTGGCCACACCGCCCCTGCAGAGCAGCGAGGGAAGAGTGGACGTGAAGAGCGTTTGCTGGAACCCTGCCCTCTCCCCTCACCCAGCCCCTGGCACCGTCTGAGCCGGGGGCTTGAGCGACTAGATGGTGTTGAGTCCCCTTTGGGCCTGATGTCCCTGTGAGGCTCTTAGCCTGGGTAATCCTGGAATCCTGCAAGTAAGGAGCAGGATTTGAACTTTAAAGGACAAACAGAATGGGAACACTCGACTTTATCTGTGTATGCTTAAATAATATGTTAACATCGGTAATAGCACTCTGTTGTATTAACATATTAGAATCTTCTATGTCGAAAAAAATTTTTTTGTTTTTGAGACAGGGTCTCACTATGGAGCTCAGGCTGGCCTGGAATTTGTGGTGCTCCTCCTGCCTCAGCCTCCCAAGTGCTGGGATTACAAGAGTGCGCCACCATACCCAGCTCTTATGGTTAATGTATTCTGGAAATAGCATACACTGCAGGTAGAAATGTTCAACACAAAAGCATAAAGAAGAGATGTACCTTCCTTGCCTTTTCAGTGACCGGAAATCATGGCTGAACTGGTGGTGCATTCCCTACATTTCCACCATGCCACGGGGGCACAGGTTGTAACCTTCACCAACCTTTCCTCAAACAGGAGAGAGACCAGCAGGCAAAAGGGAGAGGTCTCAGCACTGTTTGGGGGATGAGACACGTGCCAGCCCAGCGCTCCCCATGCCCCAGAGCTGCTCCTTTCCTGCCTCTGTGCACCATCCCCAGCATCCCAGGGGCTTCCCCCTCCCTAAGTGCCCCCCATGCTGCAGCATGGCTCCACCCTGTTGGGTAGGGATGGCCTCAGAGACTGGGCCTTCTTCCGGCCACAGACTGTTCTTGGCTCTCTAATCCCCAAGCAGAAAAAATAACCTGCAGACTCAGGACAGTGTGAACTTGCCCTTAGGAGGGCAGGGAGGCCACTGCTCTAACCAGGCCTGGGCCGTCCTGGCTGCACGCCCAACAGATGTCCAAATCCATCTGAATGCTGGGCTCCATGGAGAGGAAATGAGTTCCCTTCCTCAGCAGCTCCTGCGCTCCCAGCAGCCCTCCTCCACCAGGGACAGATTCTTCTCTCCACCCAAGAATGTTCCCAGCACTCCTATGGCAGTGTCCCAAGGTCAGCTACTTGAATGCCCAGACCGGTTCTGTGCTGAAAAGATGGAATAGAGGGAGCCTACAAGCCCTGGAGCAGGCTGGAGGGTAGCAGGCAAGGGCTGAGCTGGGGGCTGCTGCACCCCAAGGACACAGTGGCGAATCAGAGTTTTCACTACTCCTGAGTACACAAGGCCTCTTCTCTGAGTGGGCATGTAGGAAGACACTCGGAAGGAGACACGAGCACCTGATGGCACTTCTTGTTTAGAAGCTTTTGCCAGCCTGGAGCGGGAGTACACCACAGTAACCCCAGCTACTCAGGGGGATGGCAAGTTTGAGGCCAGGCTGGGCAGCTTAATGAGACGCTGTCTCAAACAGGGGCTGGGGATGTAGCTCAGTGGTAAAGCACTTGCCTAGAATGTGTGGGGACCTGGGTTCAGTCTCTAGTAGCACACATACACACACAGAGGGAGAGGGAGAGAGAGAGGGAGCGAGAAGGGGGAGAGAGAGAGAGAGAGAGAGAGAGAGAGAGAGAGAGGGAGGGAGGGGGAGAGAGAGAGAGAGAAGCATTTGCCTGGGCTATGCTGCCTGACCAGAACAGATCTGAGGCTTGACTTCAGGTCTGGCTGGCTGCCTAGCCTGATGTTCCCTTTGGTCTTCGTGACCCCCAGAGGCCTGGTCAGTAAGGCTGCCCCTGCAGAGCTCAGGCCCCAGGCTATGCTCCTAGCCAAGGCGGGAGGACTGTCCAAGAACTCTTGGTGGTACGCTTGTGTCCCCCTTTTCCCTACCTGGTGCAGACCCTGGATGATTTGGGGCTCCTGGCTGGGGGTGCTCTCTTATGTTCTCCCAGCCTTGTGGCCAAGGTGCAGGACACCTGCCTGGGGTGTGGCCAGGTAAGTGCCCACCTCACTGAGGAACTGTGGCTCAGTGACCAGTGGCCACAGACTTCGCAGCACTTTCCCCGTGTAGCTCTGCCAAGTGACTGGTGGCTCTTTCCTGAGTGTGTAGTTGACAGGCAGAGTCTCAGAATGACTTAAGACACTCTAAAAATAGTTCTGGCTGTCTATCACCTGGGCCATTAACCTCCTAACCTCGTACCCTTCCTCTCTTCTCTGCTGGTGTTTGTCCTGTACCCTGCACACTTTGGACTTTTAATTTTAATTAAAACAACACACGGACAGTCTTGCAAGACTTAGACTCATAACAACAACACAAGATGAACCAGCAACCACCCGTCCTGAGGCCTGCTCCCACTGGTGGACAAACAGAACGGAGCGTCAACTATGCGCCAGGCTGCTAGGCTGGCGAATCAAGCTCCAGCCCCCACCCCCAGGGTGGACATTCTAAGGAAACCTCCTCCAGCCCTTTTAACGCTTTCTTAGTTCCCCATCACATGCTCCCCTCTTTTCCCTTTTAATTTTGAAGAGTAGCCAATGGCTTCCTAACGTGGAGGATAAGAATTTAATTCTCTTACACACAGATTCTTATATTTTGCCTTCCACAAGTCCCAGTCCGATTTCATTACAATTTTGGGATACATCAGTATTTGGTGTTTATATTACCATGGTTATGTAGATGTTTTTCCCTTGTGAGCTGTACAGTGCATTATAACTGCATGTTCTATTTTGTGTTGTTTGCTTTTCCAGTTCATAATTGCCTTGTTTTCTTCTTACATCAAACTGGGCACTCAGTGGATCCCTTCAATCTAGAGGGACATGACTTGTGGTTCTGGGAAGCTGGAAGACATAACTACACTTCGTAAAGTCCTTTATTTAAGGGACGGGGGTGTAGCTTCGTGGTAGAATGCCTCCTTAGCGTGCACAAGGCCCTGGGTTTGATACCCAGCACTGCAAAAAAGAAGCAAGCAAAACTCCTTAACTCGTTTTGTTTCCTTCTCCACCTGCATAGGAGTCTCCTGGCTTCCGGGGTGGGTTTCTGGGGGCTTCTAAGGGGCTCTCATGTTAGTGGTCTCTACCTTCCCAGGGAGCTAGTGGCCTTTTGGGGTGTGTTTTGGGGGAGCTCCTGGGGTGTGCTTATCAGGGGCTCTCACGTTGGTGGTCTGCCCTTAATCAGCTCCTCTGCCTGCAGACTTGGTTTCAGTTCTTCCATTGTTTGGTTGTTTACCACCTTTCTCTTCATTTTCTACCTTTGACAATTTTGTAGACTCTGTATGTCTCTGTCAGACTTTCCTATTCACTTTGTCCTTGTGGGCTTGTACTTTTTATTTTAATTTTTATTTCAATGCCTTTTTTAGTGGGGGTTTGGGGCAGCAGGGGGGAAACTATCTTTGTTTAGTCTGTGATTAACTAGAAGCTCCTCCCATCTTCTCTCTGAGCCACTGCTAGGTGTCACAGGCTATGTTAAGATGGGCCCCACCCTCCCTTCTTTGTCACCAAGGTCTGAGCTCAGGGAAGGCCGCCCTGAGCATCCAGTGAGTCTCTGCTACATCTTCCTGCTTTTCCTTTTTCTGTAACCATTACTGCTATCTGGAAATTATTTTCTCTGTGTTCACTGGTGTGTTTGCCCTCACTCCCTGCCCCCACCCCACTCCCGGAAGAAGGTTTGCTCCACGAAGGCAGGGACCTCGTCTGTGAACTGCTTCACACAGTGTCAGGCAATAACGGATGTTTAGGAATCACATGTGGCAAACATGAATCTGAGCTTTGGCTCTCCGTGAGGCAGCCTTACTTAGGGAGAAGCTGGTTATGGTCCGAGCTTCCTAGAAATGAAAGACACTATCAGTGGGAGGGTGAGAACCCTGTCATGGGAAGGATGAAACCCCAGTTTGAGGATGGCTGAAAGGGGACAGAAGCAACGTTTGAAATAGATAGCATGGTATCTGAAGGCTGGCAGAGACACATGATTGGCTCAGGGTCACTCCTGGCTGGGAGGCACCGGGGTCATGGAGTCAGGATTGTGCACTTCTGCCGCCCTTTTCCTGGGCTGTGTGACCCTGGGCAGGTTGCCTGTCTGTGTTCGTTGCGCTTCTGACCTAGAACATGGTAATAAGAACACCCCTATAAATCTGGGTATGATGGCACACGACCATAATCCCAGCAATCTGGGAAGCTGAGGCAGGAGAATCACAAGTTCAAGCCCAGCCTGGGGCAATTTAGGAATTTAGCAAGAACTGTCTCAAAATAAAAAGGGCTGGGGATGTAGCTCAGGGAAAAGTCCCCAGGTTCAATCCCAAGTGCAACCAAACCAAGCTAGACCAAACCAAACCAAACCATACAAAACCAAACCAAATGAAACCAAACCACCCCTGAGGGCCTGGGTTTGACACCAAGCTCAAGCTTTCTGTGGAGAGCCAGTATGTAGTACTGCAGGTTGCTCTGGATTCACGATCTGCCATCATCGTGGGACCTGGGAAGAATTCTTTCAGCCTTGGGTTTGGTTTTGTCATCTCTGACATAAAGATGTATTTATCCTGGCTTCACTAGGGTGAGTGTCAGGTCGCCAGGCTCGGCCAGGATCTGTCATCCACCTCCCAGGCGGGAAAGCACCGTGTCTGAGCACTATGGGGGCAGGGGTCATCATATCAAGGTTCCTGGGATCCCTGGACAGGCATCCGCGGGGTCCACAGGGCTTCTGTGTGACCCTGCAGCAAACAGGGTGGGCCAGACCCCAGGTTCCATCAGAGGCAGGGGCTTGTGTTTTCCCAGAAAACAGCCAAGCAGGATCGAAGGTGGCTTGTTTTGCTCAGAATCAGAGTGTCGGGACCATTTTAATGGAAGCACGCACAGGAACAGGTAGGGAAAAACTTTCCATGTGACAGTTGGGCGGTTGAACGCTCCAGCACCCCTCTGACCCTCTGTTTTCTTTTCTGCTAAGCGAACATGACCGTAGCATGCTCCTCGATGAGGTGTTGGGAGCTTCCCTCCATCCCACAGATGTTTTCTGCGCACCTTCTGTGTGGACACTGCGGTGAGGCCACAGAGGATGCGCTTTGAGGAATCAGCACGTGGCAGGTGGCCTGGGCTGCTTCGCAGGTAGAGCCATGTGGCTTTATGAATTCATCCTTTGATATTCAAGCTTGGTGGCCATGTTATAAATAGCAAGTGGGTGATGTAATCCCAGCTACTTGGAAGGCTGAGGCAGGAGGACTGCAAGTTGAAGCCCTGGGTGACTTATTGAGATTTTATGTCAAATTAAAATTTAAATAAGGCTGGAAGTGTAGATCAATGGTAGAACACTTGCCCAGTATGTATGAGGCCCTGGGTTCAATAGCTAGTACTGCAAAATAAAATAAAATAAAATAAAATAAAATAAAATAAAGTGAAATGAAATAAGCAAATGAGCCCCTCGTGGTTTTTCCTGTCTGTTGCAGCTGCAGAACCAGACCTTGAGTAACAAGCTCCACTTGCCTCCCAACTTATTGAGGGATAACTTTCCCTTTCCCAGGGCACAGCCGATGTTAGGCTTGGGGGGAACCAGCCCCAGCCCTTGCCTTGGAGTAGCACAGATCCTGCAGAAGAGGCAGATAGGTTTCTGGTCACTGACAAAGAGATGATCCATGATGAGAGGGCGTGGGCGGGGCACTGGCAGGGCGAGGAGCAGGCTGGGAGTGTGTCAAGTGGAGAGACAGGGAAGGGCATTCCTGGCCAAGAGAACAAACAGCCTGCGCAAAGGAAGATTCAAGGGGAAAGCTCGGGCTGGGAGCTGGACGGGGTGTCTGGAGACATCGGGAGGGCCAGCGTGTTGGATGTTCCCCGCCTAGAAAGCCCCGGGAGGGACTGGCGCATGGACAGCCCTGTTTTGGAAGGCTCTCTGTTTTGCTGCAGGACGGGAGGGCTGGGGCAAGGGTCCTGGAAGGGAGGAGACTGGTTGGTCCAGCACGCACTGCCTCCCTGAGCACTGCTGTGCCACGTGTGGGCACCAGAGGGCACTGTGGGCCAAAAAGTTGTGGCTGTACAACCAGGTGTGCCCGGCTGGGTATGAGGTGGTCTGTAGACATGCCCACACTGTGTGGCCACTCCTGTTTGGCGCACCTGCTCGTGAACCACATTTGGTTCGTAAGCGTGTGGGTGTGTCCCTGGGGTGTGCCATTACATGGGCGTGAAGCTGCTGGGGTGGCGGAGTGAACGTGTGTGGTGTGTACGGGGGAACTGAGTAGTCCCTCCCCTCCAGCCACTCAGTCACACTGGTCACCTTGTTTCCCCCAAGAGCCATCTACCTCAGGGCCTCTGCACATGCTGGCCCTCCACCTGGAGTGCTTGTCCGCGCCCTCGCCGCCTCAGGTCTCTGCTTACATGTCCCCTTCCAGGAGGTTTTTCCTGACCTCCCTCTTTAAAATGACAGCCCTCGCCCTCAGACGCGCTCCCTGGGGCCTCCTCTACTCTTCCCCACGGCATTTGTCATGCCCTGACAACCTGTCATCTTGCTCAGGCATCCCGCGTGTCTGCTTTGTCCCCAGCTCGTCGTTCCCTGTGCACGAGGAACTGCTTCCGCCTCGTTCAGTGCTGTGGCCCCAGTGCTGGGTGCATGGCAAGCACCTGGTGAGTATTTGTTCAATGAATGAATGAACGAGCTACTCTTGTCCTGGGTTTGCCCATTCTCTCTCTCCAGCCCAGTCATACCCACACCCTAACTTGGGCCACACCCTCCCCCCTCTTGGGCCTCAGTTTCCCAGCATTTGCAAAAAGACGCATTGGTAAGTTTTTTCTTAGGAGTCAGAGCAACAGGCAGCCTGGCGGAACCCATGTCCAGTGGCTTTTCCGTTTTCTGAGAGCTCACGGCATTCCCTGCTTGAGTGTGGGCCTCAGGAGCAGGAGGAGGCCCGACAGAAGACAGCTGATGGCACTCAAGCCGCGTTCTTCACCCCAGCACTCTGCCCTGCGGCATGGCTGGGCCTCAGTGCGGCCTTTCCGTCCAGCCAGGCTCTGCTGTTTTTCTAGGGATGCTCTTTCTTGTCTCTGCCTGGCAAGCTGCTACTGTGCCTCAAAGGTCCTGCGTCAAGGTCTCTTCATCTGAGGCTTTCTCGGCCCCACCCAGGTGGAGTCGGGCCCCTTCCTGGGACTCCTGCTCATGCATCTATTTATAACACCCCATACAGAGTTTTGTGATTCTTGGGCTGTTTGTCAGGCTCCCTGACTAAGCCACAAACTCCTCCTGTGTGAGGACCATGTCTGAGTCATCCTGGGGCCTGGGAGGCTGGAATGGGACTAGAGTCACTTCATCCCTGGCTGTGGCATGCTTTCCTCCTTCCTCTGTTCATTCCTCAAATAGTTATTAGGCACCCACTGTATACGTGGCTCTGGGCTATGCCTTGGGAATGCAGCAGGGAATGAGATGGGCAGGATTCCTGCTCAGGAGGGATGGACAGTCTGGAGGGAAGCTGCATTAGAAACAGAGTCAGTAGAGTAAGTCATTGATGGCTTGAGGGCTGTGCAGAGACCGATTTGAGGCCATGACTGGGAAGGCTGTTGGGGAACTCATTTAGGAGGAGATCTGAGGGATGAAAGGGAACCCGTCCCAGGTAACATGGGGTGGAGGATGAGAAAGATGGTCCAGGCAGGAGAAGTAGTAGAGGCAAGGGCCTTGAGGCAGGGTGGCATTGGTGTGTTCAAGGGGCCGGGCTGAGACCCTTCAATGTAGTGAGTAAGGGGAGGGTGGGAGGAGCAGAAGTCAGAGCAGTTGGCAGGGGCCTGAACCCAGAAAGCCTGCCAGACTGGGCTTGTAGTTCTCTGAGGCGGTAGCTGCTGCTGGGTGCCCAAGTTAAAGATGGGTAAGTGCAGGTCCCAAGGTGCTGTGGACACTTGGGGGCGGTACAGTGGAGAAGGCTGCTTGTTGGGAGTGGTCTGCAGTGGGTTTAACCAGCTCATTCCCTGGCCACATAGAGAGTGCCAGGCCCTAGGTCAAGTACTTCTGAGCTTGAACACATGAAATGTTTTCAGAGACCTCATTGTCTCTCAGGATAAGTAAGCTCAGAGCTGTTCAGTGACTTCCCCAAGGTCATTCGGCTAGGGAGCGGGAGAGCTGGCATTCAAACCCATGCCTGTCTTAGTCCAAAACTCCTGATGTCCACCCTACTGCCTGGAGAGAGTGAGCAAGAGACTCAGGAAGAGAACAATGGTAATCATAAGGTCTTTCCCTCTTATCTCATCTGGCCTGCCCCACTACTGTGTGGGTGGGGCCCTGCAGGGCTCCCATTTTACATGCAGGCAAGCAGAGGTCAGTCCTCGCGACCAGCATTCCTGGCAGGTGGTGAAATCTGTTTCCCTCACGTGAGGGCCCTGACAGAGCACACACTCATGCCTGCCTGGATGCCAGGGGCTGGCCCCTTGACCTTTGCCCTGCCTTTGTTGCCCTTGCCAAGCCTGGCTTTCCACGCAGTCACCTGACTGCAGCGTTAGAGTAGTTAATGACTCCTGAAATCCCCCAGGGTCTAAGCAGGCACAGAGGGAGGGCTGGGTTAGGTGGGCATTGTACAGATAAACAGACGGGAGGGAAACAAGGGCCGGGAAACCCAGGATGGCTTGCCAAAGGGTGTAGAATGTGTTGAAATGACACCTTCTATCCTCCGCGACTCAGTTTCCCCCTGTATAGGGCACTAATTTTACAATCAAGAAAGCTACTGCAGTGACTGATCACTAGACACCTCGGGTTCACCCCGGCGCTCCCACCCTGGCTCCGTGCCCGGCACGCGCCGGCGCCCTTGGATGCTTGCTGATGCAGGACATAAATGTGTGTACACTGGACAAGGTGCTAAATTCTTTACAACAGTCGATCAACAAGCATTTACCACCTCCCGCCATCGCCTGGCTCCTGTTCTCATCAGCTGTGCAGGGTAGGGTGGGGTGAGGCAGAGCTGTTATCGCCGCTCTCACACAGGCGGAAACATCGGCTCAGGGTGTCACGGACTTGCCCAAGGTCACCCCGACTACAATGTTGCCAAGTCAGACCTGACTCCGGGTCTCAGGAGTGCACTTCTAACCCTGCCGCAGCATCCGCCCCGTCGGGTACCCTAGGGATCTCAGGGTTTTCCCAGATGACGCACCGAGACTAGTCCACGCGGGGCACCTGCAGGGGACCGCGGCGGGGGCCACGGAGTGGGGCTAATGGAGGCGTGCGAGGGGCCAGGCCGGTGCTTGACAGGCGGGAGCCGGGCGCCGTGGGTTCTAGGGAGTGGGTGGAGCTCGCGTTTGGACAGGCAGCCGAGGGGAAGTGGTTCTCGCTGAGGCGGGGCGGAACCTGATTGGGTCTGGGTTTTCTGAGTGGCCGGCGGGCTTGATCGACGGTGGGCGGGGCCGGCTCCTGAGCTCACGGGCGGCTAGGCTCGTGTTTGACAGGCAGGCCGTGGCCGGCGTCTGATAGGCAGGGGACGGGCCCTGGAGACGGGAAGACCAATTAGCGCGCCTGGGCGGAGCCTGCGTCGGCGGCGTACGGCCCGGGCCCCAGCGGCGCTTCACAGTCTAGGTCTGGCTTCGCTTGTTGCGGGCGCGTTCTTGGTGCTGCTGCTGCCGCCTCTGCTCTTCTGCCGCGTCCGGGCTGTCCGCCCGCAGCCATGAGCACGCTCGGCCCCGGTGGAGCCCGCTGCCCTCTAGATTAGTCGCCGCCGCCTCCTGAGACCCGCCTGCAGCATGGAGTCGCCTGCTTCGAACCAGCCCTCCAGCATGCCCCAGTCCAAAGGTAGGCGCGCCGCTGGCATCGCGGCCTGACCCCTGCGCCCAGCCGGATCGGGTCGGGCTGTGAATACCGACCCCCATGTGGGCCCACCCTAGCTTGTGTCGGGCCTAGAAAGCAGTACCCCGGCTAAGAATCCCTTCGTTTGAGCCCCGGCCCGACCCCAGATGGGGACTTCACCTAAACCCCCAGCTTAGTTAGGCCCTGGGACTGTACCCAAGCCGAGACTCCCAGGCTGGACCGAGGCTGGAACCTCGTTCTGCTCTCCTCGCCCCAGGCCCCCGGGTCCCCAGGTCCCCCGGTTCTCAGGTCAGGAATCTCACCCTGATCTCCTCATTGAGGCCTTGTGGTGGTAGTTAGGGCAGAGACTCAGCTGGTCCTAGGTGTGTTCGCTCTTACTCTCGGCTGGGCCACTGGACTGCACCAGCACCCCTGCCAGCCCCCCGGAGCCGTATCTAGCTGGGATTTACCTCTTACTCTCCATTTGGGTCACAGAGATGTTACTGTTGTTGGGAACTTCCCTGTGCCCACATGTGGGTGCCCTGGCTACACCTCAGTTCAGAACTCCCCCCTCCTCCCCTCTCCCAGCTCTCTGCATCCCTACACTGCACTTCCCTGGCTGGCCTGCACCCCGTCCTGCAGTCCTGTCTATGGTCGCTGGGCTTCTCATCCTTCCCCAGCACAGCCCCCTCTCTGGTGCTGCTTGACTTGAGTTGCAAGCTTTTCTCTGCACTTAGGGAGCTCACCCCGCGCTGTACCACCAACTCTTCTGGGTGGACCCCCGCCCCCAGCCTGTCCCTGCTGTCCAGGACCTGGGCTGGCTGCCAGACCAGGGTGCTGGCTGCACAAGGGGATTGCTCTTGTCTTCTCCAAGTAACTGGCCTTCCTGGAAATTTTTGTGAGGTGGCGGTGGTGGCTGGGGCAGCCGCAGCAGCAGGATTTGTCACGCGGAAGGGGGAGGACGAGACTTGGAGGGCAAAAGGGGGATTTTTTTCAGGAAGAGGAAAGGATGTTTTTGGCAAGTTGGAGTCTCAGTAGGCTGGGCTGTTGAGGGTTCCAAACCGGACATAGCTGTAATGAATGGGCTGACTCGGCTCTCTCAACCTGCTGCCGCCTCACCCTGCCAAGCCTCTTGATGTCTCTGGACCTCAGTTTCATTATCTATAAAGTGAACATCGGGAATGTGACATAAGATCGTGACTGCAGAAATGCTTTAAGCAAGTGGGTGAGGTGGTGAAGAACTCGGCATACACCTAGCACACAGTAGGTGCTCAGGAAGGGGCTGCCACTGCAAATCTTGTTACTGTTGCCATTTTTCTCGCTGGAAAGGCCTCAGCCATGAGGTCAGGGCCTCACCTCTAGGCTGGTGCAGCAGCAGAGGGTGGAAGGTATCAGTGGGCACTCAGAAGGTTCCTCAGTAAGGAAGAGACCCTCTTCCTTGAAGGAGCTCAGACCTGGGAAAACCCGGGGGTCCAGGGGAAGGTGTGGGTTCTCCCTGGCCCCTGCTGCTGGCAGCTGTGGTGGCTGTGGGCTGAGGCGGGTGGGCAGGGTAATTATGTCTTACATAAGTGGGAGCCTGGATCCCTGACCATTGCCTAACCACTGTGAGTAACTTCAGAGGCACTCGCTGGGGAGGTGGCGGGGAGGAACTTGCCATCCCCAGACCTCGTGGGGCTTGGGAACCGGGAAGTCAGACACTTCGCTTGGGAGAGCTAGGGAAGGGGTTGGGAGCAGTGTTTGTTGTTGGAGCCGTTTCATCTCTTCCGGGCAGGAGATGCCTCATCGGAACAAAAGTTGCAGTTGTGGGTGGTGAAAGGAGAGATGGGGGTCATGATGATACGGAAAGGTGCTGTGGGGGGGGGTGCCACTGACCCCCGTGTGCATTGTAACTTGAAGCCTGGCATTGTGCTCCCTGGGCGCCTCTGCAGAGACTCAGGATGAATCTCTCACTTGTGGAGCCAGATAACAGATGATACTGGGTGTCTGGGATGGAGGTCGGGGCCTTTTCCAAGGTCTGGGGACCCTGTAGCCTCTTTGGGATCTGGAGAAGAATGTGATGGGGGAGCCACGATATCCTGTCACCAAAAATGCTAAGAGCCGTCACATGTCAAGTTTTTTCCCAGTGCCATGCACGTTGTTCCTGACAGGTAAGAAGACTGAGGCTCAGGGCCACTACATGCCTTGGCAGAACCACGTAACTATGACAAATGGAGGTAGGGCCTCATGGTCCCCACAGTGTCCTCCCAGGGCTCCCTTGTCCTCTTCGTGCACTGGATGCTTGAGCTGAGCTGTAGGATTCCCCCTCCCTTCCCTGCATCACACCCATGCCTGGGGTCGTCTCCTCAAGGCCAGCCACAGCCTGGAGGGTGGACCAAGGCAGAAGTGCTACTCTTGTGTGCACAGACCTTTATAGCTGTCATATTGCAGTCATAGCAGTCCCATCCGTGGGAAAGCCAGGGTTTCATGGGAAGTAGCTGAAGTGAATCTACAGAGCAGGGTCCTCACCAGTGCCCTCCCTGTGCTGGGCATTGAGCCCCAGCTTAGAGTTCCTCTCCACCTTCTCAAAGGAATTTGAACAAAGCAGGGAGTGGCTGGCACCTGACCTTACTGGAGCTTTACCTTTGAGCTTCCTGCCTGGCAGCAGGCGCCTACCCTGTCCCCTGTGTCACAGGCCTGGGGAGTTTTCCCTGAGTGTATGAGGCCTGCAGGCCCTACAGCCCTGCTTCCTTGGCTTCCTCGCTCACATGCCGTCTCTGGCTGGGATCAGATGCCCAGGGCAGCTGGTGCTGGGGCCAGTGTGCGGGGGCACATGTGGTCAGCAGGGTCTTGTTCTGCAAGCTGCATTTGCCATTGTGTCATGTCGCTGCCCCTGCTGCCTGGGAATACCCCTGCTGGGCCCTGCATGGTTGGTCTTAGCATGGCTGCTCTGGCTGTCCAGTAAGGCTGCAGGGAGCACTGTCTCAACCTGGCCCCCCTGCTGTGGTTGCAGGTCCCCTCCTGTCCCAGCTATTGGAAAGATTGGAGGGTGGCACCTCTGGGACTTCCCCCACCCCTGGTGTGACGCACAGGAAACTCTCTATCAGCCAGCCTGTGGCTCAGGCCCTGGAGGGAGCAAAGTTCTCAGCCGGCCATGTGGGGAGCGGGCTGGGGCAACCAGGCTTCCGGTGGGTGAGTCAGCGGGCACTGGGTGCTGACTCACCCACTGGGCATGCCAGCCGGTTACCGACAGCTTAAAGGGGCAATGCCCATCGGCCTCGCGGCTGAGGGGGGCTTTAGTCCTGCCCCTGCAGGATGGGCACCGGAAGTAGCCCGTCTTCAACCCAGGCTGGGCTGGAACCCCGGGGCAGGCCTCCTGTGTCAGTCCAGGAACTTCCTCTATTAGGCAAAGGGCGCCGCTTGTTCTTACTCACCAAGCAGGAGCAGGTGGTAGTGGTTGTTTACTGCCCTTGGCCCAGGGGACTCCTTAGGCTCGGACGTGCAGCTGGGGGCTCCGGGATGGCCAGGAGCAGAGGCAGTGCAGGGTTAGCTGGGTCAGCCCAGGCGGGACTTGGCCCCAGTGCCCGGAAGCCGGTGATGTGGAGAGGTTAAGAACTCAGGCTCTGAAGCCTCACTGCTTGGGGTCAGATCCCAGCTGTACTGCTTTTGCAGTGTGCTATCAGACAAGTTGCACCTGGTGTATCTCTCTACTCTGAATGTTTTAGTCTCCTGGGCATGGTCCAGCTTTTAGAGAAGAAGCCTCAGTTTCCTCCTCTGCAGAATGGGAAGGAGACCATGCATTCTGTGTGGACACCGACAGCCTTCTCCCACAGTGGCTGAGGATCAGGTACTGGTCACAGCGATCCTGCTTCTGTGGCAGGAACACAGTGGAGGAATCCCTCCTCGGGGCAGGAAGTGGGGGTGCAGCCTTCCCTCTGGTGGCATAGGTTTGGGTTTGAATCCTAGCTCCTCACCTTCCTCAACTGGCCAAGTGTAATGTGTCCTCTCTGACCATCAGTCCTCTTCTGGGCAGTAGGAGAGTAACAGCCCTCCAGGGTGTTGGTGAGATCAGAGATAGTGCTTGTCAAGTGAATGACATCTGTTATTATTTTGTTACTGTTTTCGTGGTGGCTGCTGTTCATTGGTAGGGGATGAATAAACAGGACTGGGGCTTCTGAAGACGTATCCATTGGCTTCGTGACATAAGGCTTTTCTGGCCATAGGATCCTTTAATGCTGGTTAGAGTTTATCAGGCTTTAGGATCGCTTTCCCCTCTGGTCTTAAAGAGCTTTGCACCACCCACCTCCCCCACCCCTTGCTTTGATATCCAGCATTAAAAAGATGAGTGAGGGCAGGTCGGGAGGTGCAGCGCAGGAATCGGGGCACAGCCTCCTGGACCAGCCACGCAGTTGGTGGAACTTCTTCAGTGTCAAGCGCGGTGCTGGCCCGCAGGAGGAGTAGCGTGTGTCCCGGACATTCTTGGGCCTCCTCTCCGTGTCCCTGCTGTCCCTCGCGGCAGTCACACCACTTGTTCCGTGGTTCCTGTAGATGTTTCCTCCTTGCCAATGGCCTGGAAAAGATGCAGCTCAAGACAGGGCCAGGCAGAGGGAGCGGCAGCCTGTGTGTGAGCCCGTGACTCGGCTGTGTCCTGCTCTGTGACCCCTCCTTGTCGCGTCCCACTCCTATAGGTGAGCCTGCCGTCCTCTCCCATCTTCAAATTGTAATTGTATTTAAATTGTAAAGTTATTCACAAACACGAGAAAGATACATGGAATGCACCTCTGTATTCTTTTTTTTAAAGGTTAAATGAATTCAGTGTGCACAGTCCTCAGCTCAGCTATGAAAATCCACCATGACTGTGGCTCTCAGACTCTGGGTCTGCCTCTCCCATCGTCCTCCTCCTCCACAGTCATCCTAATTGTTGTTTTCCTTTATTATTTTAAAAATTGAACTTTACTGTGTCCCGCCCTATAGAATTCCCAAGCGGGCATCCACGCGGAGGTCCACAGGGCGGCTCTGTCCTCCAGTCGAGCTGTGTGGCCTCAGTTGCTTCGTCTGCACAGTGGGGGTGGTGCTGGACCCTGAATTGCAGGGCTGTCGTGAGGATTCAGTGTGTCAGTCACTGGAGGGCTGAGTATGGAGGCCAGCCTAGGGTGAATGTGGTCGTGTCTTCCATCGGGTTAAGTGAATTCTTCCCACCTGGCCTCCAGGTAGGGCGCTGCTCAGTCTATGAGACTGCATTGAGGGGCCTGACTTTCCTCGTCTGCACCACTCCGCTAGTGTCACCAGTGTGGGAATCTTGTCCTGAGCAGTGCATGAGCCAGAAGATGGAAAGCGGCAGGTCAGGCTCCGTGGGTCAGGGCTGTGAGGACCTTGAATGTCCTGTGGAGGGGTTTGGGCATAATCAGGAGGTGAATGGGGGCCGAGGACCATTATTGGCACCCAGTAAGTGGGTGCTTTGTGGTGACTGGGGCTGCTCAGTGTGGCTGGAGGGCTGTCCCAGCCTGCTCTGCTGCGAGGCTGGAGAGTCCCTGTCTTGCCTTTTCCTTGTCCGTGACTTGGCTTGGCCTTCTAGTGGACCTGACAGTCACCTGTTGCTGTCACTGCCCGCCCCACCAGTGGGGACCCAGGGCGGGCTGTACATCCAGTTTTCGCTTGACCCCTTGCTGACTTCCCAGCCTCAGTGTCCTCCTCTGAATGAAAGGGATAAGAAGCAGCCACCTTGGGCCGGGGATATAACTGCGGCCTAGTGCCTGCCTGGCAACTGCCGGATTGTGAGTTCCATCACTTGTACCAAAAAAAAAAAAAAAAAAAGGATGAGAAGCTAAGGATGAGAAGCAATGAGATCTGTCAGGTTCAGGGACACTGTAGGTGCCACTCGGTGCCAAGTGTCATAGTCACTTTCTTGTCACTGGGACAAAATACCCAACACACAGGAGTGGCTTATTTTGGCTCATGGTTTTCAGGCCATAGTCCACTGGCTCCAAGACAGGTGGCGTGGCAGAGGGACATAGTGGAGGGAATGTGGCTCACCTCATGGCGGCCGGGAAGCAGACTGTGAAGTAAGGATCCAGGTCACTCCTCCAGGGACCTGCCTCCTCCGGACCAGGGCCCACCGCCTAACAGTAATCAGCTGTGAGCACCTATGATTCAATCACCTCCCTAAAGCCCTGCCTGTGAGTGCCCGAGGCTTTTGGGGGACATCTAGATTTGAACCATAATACCAAGCTTGAATTTAATCCATGTTTTGGTGTTTTTATCACCGAGAATATCTTTTTAGGTCTCTTCCCGTTCTATGATTCGTAAGATTCTGCTAAGTAGTAACGAGAATAGAAGTAGGGGCTGGGGTGGGTAGCTCAGCGGTAGAGTGCTTGCCGAGCATTGCAAGGCCCTGTGTTGCATTCCCAACCCTGCAGTTAAAAACAAACAAACAAACAGAAAAAGACACAGAGAGCACTGGTTGAGGAGCTGTGGATTTATACACTCATCTGTGCGAACAGCAGCTCAGGTGGCCCTGACGGCCTGGCCGCTCTCCTTGCCCCTGGTGGAGTTCTCCAGGAGCCTCACCTGTAGCTTGAGCACAAGGCCATCAGAGTCCTGGAAAGGGGCCATGCCACTCTTAGAAGCCCCTGTCCCCTTGCCAGCCTTGGTCTCTTGAAGCCTGGAGCGCTGGGGCCTGTCCCACAGCCAGGGCCAGGGCCAAGGTGGTCACTGCCCAGGACCATTTTTTTTCAAGGTAGCAAGGTTTTATACTTCTTTCTCTCTCTTTTTTTTTTTTTTTTAAATTGGTACGTTTTGGATGTACATAATGATAACATTCATCATAGGGAGTTTGTACCTGTGCATGGTATATCTTGCTTCTTTTTTTCCCCATGTCCCTCCTCTCTCTTCAACCCCCTCCCCCCACATTTACAAAAGCTTTGTTTCTATTTTCCCTTCTGTTCTTTATTCTTCTCTTCCCTTCCGCCTCCCTCCTCCCTTGTTCCCTGTCTCATTTGAACATTTTCTTCCCATTTTCCAGTATCTGTTTGACCAAAGCCATTTTTTTTTTTTTCCCACAATGTCATTTAGCCCTGATGGTTATGTAGCATCACCCTGTTGTATATATGAGCGAACTGAGGCCTGGAGTAGGGGGATGACTTGGCCTCCGCCAGGGAAGTGTATCCTGGGAGCATGGCTTTGTCTGAACAAGCCCTGCAAATTGCTTGTCCTCTCCTGCAGACCATGGCCTCTGTACCCACGTGTAGAACATCTACAGGAGGAAACTGAGGCTCGGTGGGGAAGTGTGTCTTGTTCCTGGTTACACAGCAGCCCAGGGCTCCTGGCACTGCCCCCCGTCAGTTGGTCTCTGCCAGAGTGGTTTGGAGCAGGTGGCATGGCTGCTCTGCCGGGGGGTGGGCAAGGCGGGGGTGTGGGTCTGGTCTGCCACTGCCCTGCGTGTCAAGTCAGGGGAGTCCTGGGGCTCTGACTTAAGCATCTGTGCTGTACCCCTGATGACACGGCATTCCTAAGCAGCCTGGGTGCCCTGTCACAAGGGGTGGGTCTGGCTGCCCCTCGTCAATAAGGACATGGGCCCGGAACCCTAGTGGTGCCAGGACCTGGGGCTTAAAAAGTCCCCTTTCTTTCTTATTTATTTTGTTTAAATGGCATACATTTAAGTAGCTGATGTAACACACAGTCAGAAGTCTCAGAGGGTCAAAAGGATAACTCCTTGCTTCTCTGTGAAGTGTTTTGCAGCGACAAGGATTTTCTTTTCTCACAGACTGCTTTTGGCACTTACTGCCTGGGAGACAACTCCTGGCATCTACCCAGGGCTCCCAAATCACCTGGCCAGGCTCTGGAGTTTGTAAACCCTGGGCCTCAGTTTCCTCATCTGTTCCATGGCGATCATGTTAGTTTCTGCCTTATATGGCTGCTGAAAGAACCAAATGAGATGTAATGCAAGTTGTACGGTGCCCAGCCTGTGTGACTGCATCTGGACACCTGCATCACTGTGTTCGTGCCACCGGCTTTTCCTGCGGAAATGACGGGCCAGTGGGCATGAAGTGATAGGCCGGGCTCCCTGCCGTGGAGCTGTGACGTCATAGGAGAGATTTGGGCATAATCGAAAATAGCTGGGTAGCCGAGGAACTGTGCCATCAGCCAGGGAACGGCCCAGATCTGGCGTGGAGTAGCTGCTCAGGGAATGTTAGCAAGCGCTGTACTGCAGGACTGGGCTGCTGGAAGCCCGGCTTCCGGGGGAGGGGAATAGGGAGGTCTGCTTGTGGGGGAGGAGGTGGTGACTGCCTTGTGACTCATTAGCCTCAGGCCCCTGTGCTGGGCCCGCCTGCTGCTACCCACCCAACCCCTGCCCCTTCGCCCCTACTGCTCTGCCTCTTGTCGCCCGGCACTCCTTCCCCACCTCCGCCCCTCGCCTCTGCGTCCTGGGTATTGTTGGTGCTCTTGCCCTCAACGTGGTCGTTCTGGCCGAGGGGCCATGCTCTGCTTGTGTGTGCTGGGACTTGTTGAGCAGCATCCTGGCCTCTCCCTGTCAGATACCTGTCCACCTGCCCCGGCTGTGGCCGTCAGAAGTTTAATCCCAGCACTCGGGAGGCTGAGGTAGGCGGAGCATTGTGAGTTCGAGGCCGGCTTGGGCTACAACGCGAGCGCAAGGCCGGCCTGAGCTACATAGTGCGACCCTGCCTCAAAAAACCAGGGCCGGGAGTTTGGCTCAGTGCCTTAAGCGCCTGCCCTGGTAAGCGCGAGGTTGTGAGTTCAATCCCTGATGCCGCAAAAAAAAAAAAAAAAAAAAAAAAGAAGTGTCCCAGACACCACCACGGTGCCCAGCTTGGGACTGACCCGAGGGCAGCCACGTTGCCTGCTGGCTGTGGAGAAGGAGCACGGGCACCGAAGGAGGATGATGCAGAAGGCCCGGCAGGGAAGCAGGCCCCCACACCGGGAGACGCGGAGGTGCCCAGGGCTCAGCGGCAGGCCTGGCCAGGCGGCCACATGTGCTAGGCGGGCAGGGCACGGCCAGGATGTCTCCTTTGGCCCTGGCTTTCGCTCACCTGTGGAGCAGGAGGACAGGAGGTGCTGGTGCAGGGTCACCGTGAGGCTGCGTGGGGCAGGGCCCATGTGGTGGACAGTAGCTGCTAGGGTTTCCTTTCCAGAGCCCAGGGCAGGGCCCCTTGCAGGTCTCTGCCTGGTTCCTGTGCACGCTTGGCTCTTTGGGAACCTCTCTGAGGGCACCTGAGTTCCGAGAGAGAGGCAGACAGACAGACAGACAGTGGCATGGACACTGAGAGCCAGGACGTTCCTCCCAGAATCAGGACCCGTGAGAAAGACCCGAAGTACCCACAGGCAGGGGAGCAGGTGTTGCTCTGATCACGGGCACCTTGGGATGGGCCGCGTGGGATTGGTGTGCGGCTCCGCTGAGGGCAGCTTGCGCCGAGGCGTCTTTGCTGACAGTGGGGTGTCAGATCTGCCTTCACACCCGTACCCCACTGCACGCCCACCTTGTGACGGCCGCCATGCGTCTCTCCTCTTGGACTCACTCACCACTGCAGACCCGTGCAGACCTCTCTCTCGTGGAGCTGCGGAGAGGCCTCCTAGGGCGGAGATTAGTGCAATCTCAGCTGTGGGCTTCTAGGCAGCCCTGTCTAATCTTAAGTCAGGCATTGCTGAGGCAGGCACTGATAACCCTGAAGGTCAATCTGTTATCACCGTATCAGGCCCCAATGCCCAGAGAGGTTCAGTCACCTGCCTGAAGCCACACAGCTAGGCTGTGGCAGAATCACAGCTGAGCCCAGGCTGTGGCTCCTGAGCAGCTTCTCCGAGATACAGCTACAGAACGATGACCGGGAGAAGTGGCAGGAGAGAGGCCAGCAGGATTAGGGAGAGTCAGTAACAGGGGCACTTGGCTGGAGTGATCGGGGAGCCGCTCTGAATAGGTGGCTGGCAAGGCTATGTCCCAGCTCATGTAGGGTTTCTGGGAAGGGCATTCCGGGCTGGGGAACGGCATGTGCAAAGGCACTGAGGTGGAAAAGAAGGTGGCTCATTAAAGCTGTGCTGCATGCTTGTAATCCCAGCTGCTGGGAGGCTGAAGTAGGAGGATTGCAAGTCCGAGCCAGCCTGGGTAACTTAGTGAGAGCCTGTCTCGAAATAAAAACGAAAGAAAGGGCTGGAGATGTAGTTCAGTGGTAGAGCATTTGCCTGGCGTGTGTGAGGCCCCCAGCCCTAAGTATAGTGCTGAGGAAAGACTGGTTTGAGGGGCGGAGAGGGGAACGGTGGCTCGCGCTTGGGTGAGGAGGGTCTGGTGGGAGGAGTGTGGCCGAGGTTTGAGCTGGGGCTGGGGTCGCCTCTTTGCCAGTGGTGTGGCCTCAGGTCGGCTGCTGGATTCTTCTGGCCTCAGTTCCTCACCCTGTTGGGAGGTGCTGGGGCCGGCGTGGCCTGAGGGTACGGACCTGGCGCTGGGCTCATGGGCACAGAGGCCCTGCGAGTTGACGAGCCGACGCTGGCGGGCCTGTGGGGCTTTGCTGATGGTGGCCCGAGAGCCTGTGTTTGTTGTGGCGACGGTCACCACCTCAGGCTGCACCTGGGTAGCCCCGGGCTGCCCCGCCATCTGGGCCCAGCCCTGATGTTGATAGCAGATCAAGGCGGTGGTGACCTGAGGCTTGTTTCTGGGCTGTCTCCGTGGTGACCTCACCCACTGCCTGTGACAGCTGGTGTGGGTGTCCCACAGAGCCCAGGTCACTCCTGACGCAGGCTGGTGTCCCTGCAGGACAGGTGGCAAGGCCAGGCTGTGTGCTGCCCAGCCTGGGAGGAGGGGCGGGCCTTCGCCCCCAGCCTTGCTGGAGACAGGGTCATGCCCTTGACAGGTGGGGAAACTGAGTCCTGGCAAGGGGACATCTTGCAGCCTTCCTGAATCTGCAGTGCAGGCTAGATCCAGAGGCAGCCTGAGGTGGGGTTCAGCTGGGAACCCCCCAGAGGAGGCCAGGTCTGTAAGAGTCAAAGCCAAGGCTCTGAGGTTCCAGGCAGAGTTTTACTTTTTATCACAAGGTATTTTGTAGTTTGGTTAAATAAAATCAATAAAAACTACCTACAGTTCTCATTATTTAGGGTGGACTTTTTTTCTAGTAATGACCCTGGTGACCCTTCATGGGCCATTAATAGGACCACCTCCTGGGCACCAAGCACCCTTGCTCAGCCCTCTGACCTCCAGGTGGGGCAGGCGGGTGGCATTTCTGCCTGGCTGTGTCTTGCAGGTAGGGAGTCCGAGGGGCAGAGGCAGCCCAGCCTGGCTTCAGAGCTGGGTACGGAGATTCCCGTGGCGGCCTTGCTCCAACGGCAGTGCAGCCCGCGGCCAAAGTCCCTGCTGTGACCCCTGGAGCACGCTCGCTGCCTGTGACCCAGAGGCCGGCAGATTGGCCTCAGGAGCTGACAGCCCTGCGCGTCATGACTTTGCTCTGCTTTTCTCTTGTCTTGTAGAAATGCCTCAGCCCAGGGGACCCCTGAGAGCCGCTGGGTCCCCAGGCTGGCTTCCTTCCTTCCTGTGCAGCATGAGGTCCCAGGCCTGTCCCTCCACCACACAAGTGCTCTCTGCAGGACGGCATTATGGGCCCAACCTGGCCTGTCTGTCAGGCCTCTGGGCCGGCATGCTCAGTAGTGCAAATGGCCTGGCTGGCTGGCTGGCTCACAAATGCAGCTCTGAGGCCGTGTTGTAACAGGGTTGAGGGCAGATCCCATTCTGGTTCAGAGGTGGCTCCAGAGATGAGGGCCCTGTCAGGTTGTGGTAGGGCCATGGGTGGTTCCCAGGCTCTGAGTGGCCGGCAGCTGGAGTGGCGCAGAGGGTGGGCTGCGCAGGTGGCAGGGGTCCTTTGCAAGGGACATGCGTGGGGCTGGCATATTCCTGCCTTGAGTCTCCTCAGGAGCTGTTTGGGTCTCAGTTTTGCCGCCCACTAGTGCTTGGTGCCCTGGGCAGAGGCCTCAGGAAGTGGACCTGGGAGCACCTGGCGGGCCCTTGCCTTCTCTCATCCTGCCTCTTCCCTTCTCGAAGATGACACTGTGCCTTTGTCAAAGAGTGCCAGCCCAGCCGTGCTCTGCGCTTCTTAAGTACAGCTCCTCTTTAGTGCCAACCAGTGCTGGGCACCCGGCCTCCCCCTCAGCGAGCCCGAGGTGTGGATATAGGACCTGGGCCTGCTGGTGCCGTGCGGAGGGCAGCAGAGGTGACAGCTCCCTGGCGCTGGGAGCGAGGGGGCGCTGGCTTTAGTCTCTGGGCAGTCGGGTCCTGTTGGAGCTGGCTCTGGGGGCAGCCTGGCTGGCCCTGGCCCTGACCACAGGGAGCTGCTGGGTTGGAGTTCACCTTGTCCATCTCCTCGCTTCACGGATGCCAGGCACGTGGGTGTCCTCGTGTCCTAGAAGGCACGTGGGCTGGGGACAGCGGCTTGCTCCCCACGTGCGTGTGACCTTGGCCGTGGTTGTAAGAGTGCGTTTTGGTGTCAGTGTCCCTGCTGCCTGGAGGGGAAGCTGAGGCGGAGAAGGGTGGGGACTTGCAGGCCCATGTGTAGGTGCTGGCGCCAAGTGTGGCCCCGGCCAGAGGCTCCTGGCCTGCAGCTCCCCCAAGCCTCAAGCCACGTGAGGCGGGCCTGTGCGTTCCGGAGTGACGCAGGGGAGACTGAGCCTTACGGAGGATGGCAGTGCAACTCAAGCCTGAGTGGACCTGGGTCTGCCTCAGGCACCGCCCAGAAGGGGCCCCGGGGGACAGTCTGGGCTCTGGTATGTGGGGGTGGGCACCATGTGAGTCTGAGGGCTGCCGTGGTGAAGCCCGCAGACTCGGCGGCTTCCCGCAGTCTGGAGGCCGGGAGTCTGAGGCGAGGTGTGGGCAGAGCGGTCTCCTGAGGCTGTGTGGGTTGGACCCACCGTGGCCTCTCCTTGGCTTGTAGGTGGCCATCTCTGCCTGTGGCTGGTCACCTTGTCCTCCCTCTCTGCCTGTGTCTGTCCCAGTTTCCTGTTTTATAAGGACACCAGTCATACTGGATTAGGGCCCACCCTAGTGACCTCATTTAATTTAATTACCTCTGTAAAGACCTCATCTCCAAATAAGGTCACATTCTGAGGTCCTGGGGATTAAGAAAGAATTTCTGAGAGACACAGACCTTCTGCAGGGTCGGGAGTGCTGGCGCCTGCAAACCCCAGCACTCGGAGCTGGCCCTGCTCCCTGCAGCTGTGTGGCCTGTGGGGTGCCCGAGTTCCGTGTCCATCCTCATCTCTGCTGCAGGATGGCCTGGTCACTCCTGCTTAGCTCGGCCCTGGGGCAGGGCACGCCGTGGCAATGGTGCATCGGTGGTGATGGCTTAGTTGTAGCGTGGCCTCTGGGAGGCAGGTGGGTGTGGCCTCTCCTTCCTCTGCTGACCGCCAGGACAGGAGGTGTCCAGCCCTGGCCCCTCATTTCCCTGCGCCCCAGCCTGGGAGGGCTCACTCACCTGGGACATCTGAAGTCCCCTCTCTGTCCTCATTCTCAGGTATCTAGGGGACCCACGTGAGCAGGGAGGCCCGAGTGATCTCCGTCCTCCGTTTTAGCCCATCCAGGGGACATAGATGAACTGGAGGATTGATTGGACACCTTCCTTCTTTCCATTTTAGGAAAATCCAAGAGGAGGAAGGACTTACGGATATCCTGTGTGTACAAGCCGCCCGCGCCCAATCCCACGTGAGTCTGCCTGTTTTTCACCCCCGCTCAGACAGCAGAGGCTTCCTGAGGGGTCTCAGTGGAGAGAGCAGCCGGCTGGGTGGGGGCGGGCTCTGCCCCGCTCCCTGCTCTGCCCTGAGCAGTGTTGGACTAGGTGAGTGGCCATGGAAGCTAGCATCTGCTCTGTCCCCCAAATCCTCATCTTGCAGACTCTGTTTAAGGCCACACTGGTAGCAAGTATGTACTTAGCAGCTGATGAAAGGAGGTGGCCTGGGACCGTTCAGACTCTTCTTGCCCCCTAGTGCTTCCATCTGTTAGAATAGTGGTTCTCCCTGAGGCTTATGGGGTATGCTTTCTCCACAGACCCCCCCGGAACCTGGACTCCCGGACTTTCATCACCATTGGAGACCGAGTAGGTGCCAGCCGCACCGGGTGGGACCTCCCACTTCATCTGACAAGGGACCACTGGGAGGTGGCCATGGTGGTGGACAGCCTGGGATCTAGAAAAGAGCTTGCCCTCGCCTTGGAGGCTGTGGCCCTGGAGGGGAGGAGCAAATCTGCCTCCAGGGGCCTTGGGTACCTCGGAGTCCTTGACACTTGTGTCACCTGAATAGTGTGCTGATCATTCAGACTCCTGGGCCACCTGAGCTGTGGAGTCAGACCTGGCCTGTGCCTGAAGCCTGCATTGTACGTGATGCTTGGGAGGGAAGCAGGTGCAGAGAGCCTGACTCAGGGACCGTGTGACACTGAGGGCCATGCTGGGCTTCCTGGTGCATCCCGGGGCCTCTCTTTGGCTAGTCCTGCCTCCCTGACACTGCTGTGCCCGGGGTACTGGGCATCTACGTGCTTGTGCCCCGTGTGCACCTCTTCCGGTGGAAGGAACCCCTGATGAGGCCAGACCTTTGTTTTCTGTCTGGGTCCCTAGTGCCTGAGATGGGCTTGCATACCATAAGTGCTCAGTGGATAGTAATCAAACAAGTGATTCCTTCCACCAGCATGGGATGCTTCTCATGGGTCCCTTGGATATTGGTACTACATCTTTTTTTTTAATTAATTTTTTTTTTTGCATCTTTTTTATAGAGGACAATATGAACTTCAGAGTGTAACTTTCCCAAGGTTGTACAGTAGGGAGAGGCTGGTACAGGGTTCGAACTCAGACCTGACTAACTTGTCTCTGTTCTTTCTACTGGATGAGGGATAAGGGCCAATTCCTGACTTGGCAGCCACTAAGTTCTCTCTTTTTTGTCCCCTAAGAACTTTGAGGTGGAGGCTGATGACCTGGTGACCATCTCAGAGCTGGGCCGTGGAGCTTACGGCGTAGTGGAGAAGGTGCGCCATGCCCAGAGCGGCACCATCATGGCCGTGAAGGTGAGCGGGGCCCAGCCTGCTCCAGCCCCCGCCCTGCCAGGGGGTGGCCAGCAAGGCCGCGCGGAGGAGGCACAGGGTTGGGCCTACAGGGCCACTTCCTGCCATGTGGCTTTGTCACTTGCTGTGATGAGTGACGGGGAAGAGCCTTTCGGGGCAGGCTGGGCCCTGGGTCCCCCAGCCTCCACATCAGGGTGGGGTGCTTGGCCTGCACACCCCCCCGAGCCTCACCCTTCCCTACAGCGGATCCGGGCCACCGTGAACTCCCAGGAACAGAAGCGGCTGCTCATGGACCTGGACATCAACATGCGCACAGTCGACTGCTTCTACACTGTCACCTTCTACGGGGCCCTCTTTAGAGAGGTTCGGAGATGAAGAGGGGCTCCTGTTACCTTCTGCGGGGTTCTCTGCAGACAAGTGTGGGGGTAGGCAGGGACCAGCGGTTGCTGGCATTCTGTCCCGCCCGTGTGCTGGATGCTGAGGACTTGGGGGACGGAGAGGCACCAGACATAGCACCTCCCTGCTGACCTGCAGAGAGCACAGGTCCGGGACCAGGCTGTCTGGCACCTCTGCTTTGAAGCTCTTCCTGCCCTGCCCCATGTCTCATTTTCTTTGTCTGTAAAATGAGACTGGTGATTGTGTATACTTCCTCCATTTCCCATGGGGGTGAGATGGTGTATTGTAGGCCTGGTGTTCAGTGACTGCTGCCGTTTGCATGACTGTCTGCCTCCTGGCGCGGCACCCAGGAGGGCTGGGGTGGGCCCCAGACAGGGAGCAGCCATGAAGGTGTGAGAGTCTGGGGTGGATTCTAGGTCTCCAGGAAGGACTGGGCATTCCGGGGAGAGAGGAGTTGAAGGCGAGGCTGGATGCAGTGCCTGGGGAGCGGAAGGACGGGGGCTGTCTCCCCGAGCCGGCGCAGGTGACACAGCACGCTGGCCTGGGGCGAGGCGGAGACAGTGAGGTTGGCCGGCGTGGCTTGCAGTGGAGCCTTAACGTCTTCACAGAGCTGCTGGGTGGTCCCTGGTTGTCCCCACCCTGTCTCATTCTCTGAGACCTGGAGAGGCCAAACCTCCTCTCACCTGGTGGGCAAGCGCCCTTGTGAGCCAGGCCCAAGCTGGCGGGGAGGCCAGGCCCGGGTGCTGCCTTCCTTCACGCGGTCCTGGATGTGCGAGGGGGTGCCAGGAAGAGAGAACAGGTTACTGCAGCGGGGGGAACCTCCTGCCAGGGCAGAGCTGGCCTGGGGGGGGGACCACCTTGCTGGCTGTGCCGTGGAATCGGGTCAGGTAGAGGAAACTAAGGTGGTAGAGCCCAGAGACCAGCACAGGAGCTGGCAGAGTAGACCAGGTGATGAGGGCCAGGCAGTAAGGGTCATCAGGTGGGAGCCGGCGGGAGCAGGATGGGCGGTGCTGGGTGGGCGGGCACTGTCTTCTCCTGAAAGGTGGAGGTGGGGCTGTCCTTTAGTAACTGGGGCCTGCAAGCCTGGCTGAGCGCTGGGTGTCCTCGGCAGGGAGATGTATGGATCTGCATGGAGCTCATGGACA
This sequence comes from Dasyprocta punctata, assembly GCA_004363535.1. Classification (NCBI taxonomy): domain Eukaryota; kingdom Metazoa; phylum Chordata; class Mammalia; order Rodentia; family Dasyproctidae; genus Dasyprocta; species Dasyprocta punctata. The sequence continues at coordinate 111,221 of RJWM01002452.1, forward strand.
CATCCCTGGACAAGTTCTACCGGAAGGTGCTGGAGAAAAACATGACGATTCCAGAGGACATTCTGGGGGAAATCGCGGTGTCTGTAAGTGGCTGGGCCGGCAGGTGGGCATTTCCAGGGCACGGCCAGAGGCCTAGCCTTGCCCAGAAGAATTGACTTCGGTAGAGCGGCTCCTCCCAGAGGACCGTCTCCTCGCCGCAGGACGAGTGCCTCATGCTAAAGGCGCTGTGAGGCAGTCCACGGAGATGCCAGCCGAGATGGGAAAAAAAGTTTGCTTTTTGAGCCTAAATGTTTCTAGATGCAGACAGCAACTCTGGGCTTGCATACACATCCTTGCATCCAAAGGCAGAAGGGAAATGGGGTTGAGGCTACCTATGGTTCTCAACCTGACTGCGTCTGGAGACCTTAAAACATCCCATGCCACGGGCCACACTGCCAAGGCCCCAGGGAGAGGGTTCTGCTGAAGGAGGCAGAGGAGTCAGGGAGCCCGGTGGGCCATGGTGATGCTTCCTGGGAAGGACAGCCTGGGATGTGCTGGAGTCGTGGACAAGTCCTGTGAGACTGGGGGGTGAAAGAGAGGCAGGAGGCCAGTGAGTCTGGGATGCCAGGGCAGATGCTGGGGTGTGTAGAGGGGTGGGCTGCAAAGCTTTGTGACTGTTGATGCCACCTGAACACCATCAGTTCATCTTTCCTCTCTTCCCATCCCTACCCAGATCGTGCGGGCCCTGGAGCACCTGCACAGCAAGCTGTCTGTGATCCACAGAGGTTAGTGTTCCCACACCGCCGGCCACCTGAGGCTGGGCAGACCAGGGCTCAGGGAGGGGTAGACTAGGTGCCTAATGTGGTCCAGGCCAGCTCTCTGCCCACACCTGCTCTGATCTAGTGGTGCTTGGAGTGCGCACTGGATCCACCTATGTCCTGGGTGTGGCTGACCATTCTTGCCTTTGTGTGTATGTGTGTGTGTGTGTGTGTGTGTGTGTGTGTGTGTGTTTGAGACAGGGTCTCATTATACAGTTCAGGCTGGCCTTGAGCTCACTTTGTAGCCCAGGCTGGTCTTGAATTTGCAACAATCTTCCTGCCTCAGCCTCCCGAGTGCTGGGATTAGAGGCATGTACCACCACACCCGGCTCACTCTTGCCTTGATGGACAGTTGATATATATGAAAGCCCAGGACCACACACGCCACCCCGAGTCCAATAGCCGTTCACAGCTGTGGCCCCAGCTCTGGCAGGGTGCGTGTGCCCCTCAGCCCTTTCTGGGTCCCCCTTCTTGCCTGGTGTCCTGTGCCCGGGGGAGCTGGTTTGTGCTGATCTTGAACATGCAGCCTCTCGTGGGCTTCACGGTTCTGGACTCAAGATTGTGGTCCTTTTAGTTGATTGTGCTGCTGAGCTCCAGGCAAACAGATTTTTTGTTTTTTGGTACTACTGGGGATTAAACCCAGGGCTTTTGCACTGCACTACATCCCCCAGCCTTTTTTGATTTTTTAATTGTTAATTTTGAGACAGTGTCTCCGTAAGTTGCCTAGGCTGGACTTGAACTTGCAGTCTTCCTGCCTCAGCTGTGCAGAGTGCTGGGATTACGGGCATGTGCCCACCGTGCCTGGCTTGATTTACTACTGTTTTTTTTTTAATGAAGAAGGCTGAGCTGCCTTTGATGTGTTGATGTCCATCCCAGTCCCTGCCCCTAGGTCACAGTGGTCTGCACTTTGGCAGGGAAACCTCTTCTGCTTTTTCTGCACAATTTGTGCACTTAGGTCTCCACAGCGACACGCGGAATGCCTGTGTCGTGTGTGTGTTTGCCTGTGGGTTCCCTGCGGTTTGGGTCACCTGTTCTGTTGTGCGCTGACCCTGTCCCCGTGCGTCAGCTGATTCCGCTGCATGCTCCTCACCTTGTGCTGCCTGAATCTCGTGTCCAGAGTGGGAGGGGTGGGCGTCGGTGCCTCCCTGAGTGGTGCATCCACAGCAGCCACATCCTCCTCTGCGGTAGAGATTAGGGGAGGCGTGTCCTGGCTTTGTCTCCCAGCTGGGCGACCAGGCCCTGGCATGGCACCCCTCGCTGCCTCAGTTGTCTTTTGGGATCTTTGGGCCCTGGTGAAATCACCCCACAGGGTCTTGGTTGTGGGAGGAGGCACACCACCAGCTAGACTGTGGCGCTGGCCTCGAGGCGGGCTACAGAACTGGGCTGCGAAAGGCTGTTTCACCCACAGATGTGAAGCCGTCCAACGTGCTGATCAACAGGGAGGGCCACGTGAAGATGTGCGACTTCGGCATCAGCGGCTACTTGGTAGACTCCGTGGCTAAGACGATGGACGCTGGCTGCAAGCCCTACATGGCTGTGAGTGGTGCGGCGTCCGGCTGTGCTGGGAGAACTCCGCTGCTGGGTGTGGGGACGGGGCCTCTGCCGCTGTGTTCTCTGCTGTAGAGGAGCCCTGCACCTGGGGACACCTGTTTGGGATATAGGGTCCCTCAGGCACTGGGGGTGGGGGTGGGGTGGGCAGAGCTGTGCCCTGGCCTTCACCGGCCTCAGTTTTCTCTCCGTCACATGGGCAGATAGAACAGGTAGGTAGAGGGCAGGCAGAACACGGCGTGCACTCAGTTTTGCGGGGGAAGAAGCTCATGCCCCGCTGGTTTCTTTTGCAGCCAGAAAGAATCAACCCGGAGCTGAACCAGAAGGGCTACAACGTCAAGTCTGATGTCTGGAGTCTCGGCATCACCATGGTACCGCCCAGGGCTGAGTCCTTGCTGGTCAGGTGGGGCTGGGTGGTGCCATGCCTGGGCCATAACCTTACGGAGACTGGAAAATATTTTAGGTCTTAGAAAATCGTTGGCTTCAAAATCTAAGGTGAAAACTGTGCTGTGAGAAATTTCTGTCAGGGAATGTCTGGGAATGTTGCCTTGGTTTCCGCGTCCCGAGAGGTCTCCGCGGTCTGTGACATCAGCCGCTGGCCTGTCTCCAGCGCGCTCGGTGCATGTTGAGAAATCACAGCCAAGTCGAGCTGTTCCTATGCAAATAACTTCCAAAACAAGGTAGTAAAATCTCGACAGATATTTTTCTCAGCAGGAAGCTTCCTGTGAGCACCTGTTACCTCTCCTTGGGCAGGTGAGGCTTTTCACCTCTGGGCCTGGGGAGCTAGGGGACCCTGAAGTGGGCGGCTGCGGCACCTCGGAGCTCCGGGGGAGGAGTGGCCCCTGGCTCCTTCCAGAGCTGCTTGGTGGAGTCCCAGCCTTCACCGGGTAGAGTCTCGCTGTCACTTGAGAAAGCCGCTGTGACAGCCACACGGGGGACAGAGTGCAGGCCCGGAGAGCCGTCAGGATGTTTCCCCACCACCTCAGCGCGCCCGAGGAGAGGGCACGCGGCAGGATGTTGCGTCACCGCAGCCGCCTGCCGGCGAGGTCAGTCCCGTTGAGTCAGCTGACTGCAGTGGTCTTCAGTTCCCCTTTCGTGCTCAGCCTTTGGGACTAATGCATCTCCCCGGACCCGGAGAGCCTGGCCCGGGCTCTCCGCGGCCTCAGTCCCCTGGCCTGTTGGTGTCGAGGGCAGCGGGCGGTCAGGCACAGTCAGATCTGTGGTAAGAAGGGGTTGGCGTGCCTCTGGGTTCCCTGGGTCCCCAGCAGGGTCTCCCCCAGCCCAACTCCGGCACTGTCCTCTGACGCTTGGCTTAGGCCCCTCAGCCAGGGGTTCAGTCCTGCCAGACCCCGCTTCGCTTCCAGCCACGCACCTCAGACCTGCTGCGTTGCTGACTCACTGCTGATAACCCGGGGGTTCTTAGGTGTGATGGCTTGTCAGAGCAGCTCACGGAATCCAGGGCAATCTCACTGTTTGCTCCTGTGCTCTAAAGGGTGCAACTCATAAGTCGTCAGGGCAGAGAGGTGAAAGTCGGGGTACCCAGCCCAAAGTCTCCTGGAGGCCGTTTATGGCGCCCAGGCTCCAGCCCGCCCTCACCTCCAGGAAGGTGCTGGGTTGGACGGGAAGTGTTACCTCTGGTGGCCGATCTTCCTGCTGCACCTGGTGTGGCTGGATAGGAGCTGCCCTGAAGGCCTCATAAACCTGGGCCCTTCTGAGCAGCCTCCCCATGGCTCCCTCACTTTGGGCCCCTCGGGCGGCCATGTTAGCGTGGCTGGAACGCTTTCATGGCAGCTGGCTCCCGGCTGGGAACTCTGTTCAGAGGTGGGCTTGGCGTTGGCTGAGTCTTGCTGCTGCTTCCTCGTGTTGGTCCAGCACTGTGAAGCCCACTCAGGTTCCAGGCGGGGAGGCTTCCCACCCCTGAGGACCAGCAGCTCTCGACGAGACGAGCCACCCAGTGCAGGGAGGATCTCTCCAGGAGTTGCAAATGGAGTAGAACCCCAATGTAAAACAGAGCCCCAGTACTAAGCACAGAGGAAATGGAACAGACACCAGTATAAAACAGAGGAAATGCAATAGAACCCTAATGTAAAACACAGGCTAGACCGTATTGTAAAACAGAGGAAAAGTAGGGGCAAGTGGCTGTTGTTTTCCTTCGAGACTGTCTCTCTCCCTTTTGCTAACTGCCAACAATGTGAGTTTCCTGCTGTTGCTTCTTTGTAAAAGGAAAGATTTAAAAATTTTGCCTTTTCTACTTAGTGTTATGAATGGTTCAGATTTCTCTGAGCTGTAAAAACCTTTGTCTCCTTAAAAGACTTTACAGCCATTTACTTGACTGCAATGGGGAGTGCTTTGCTTTCTAATTGTTTCTTTCCTCCTAAAGTCCTTGGCCACCTGGGGTGACTGTCGAGGCAGTGTGGCATGTCCTTGCAGGTGGGCACTGGCCCTGGGAGCTTGCACGTGTCGCAGGACGTCAGAGGGGACGCCCCAGCAGTCAGGTCACACTGGGGAAGGCTCTCGGCCCATAACACGCAGTGGCCAAGCACTGGCCAGATTGGTGTCACTGTCGAGGTCTCCCAGGGATCCCACTGCTGCCCCCCTGCCTGAGACTGCTGCCCGTGGGGAGCCTGGCCCTTGGTGCTGGACACTGAGACTGCTTCTGAATGTTTCTTCTGACAGGGGACACTGTTCCCTGCATCTTTGTGCCCAGATGCAATTTTAATTTTTTTTTTTAGCTCATTTGAAAAAAAATTACCAAAAAAGGGATTATAATATCAAGGCTTTTCTGCTTTTCTGATTATAAATTCTAGCTGGTCTTTCCCTTGCAGCTTACAGAGGGCCCACGTCTGCATGTTGGAATCAGTGGACACTGTGAGGGACAGTTCCCTGAGTCTGCAGGGTTTCATTCTCTGCACACAGGGTGACATTCACTGCCAGTGGTTTGTGGGGGTCACCTGCTGCCAAGGGCATGCTTGTGCCTTGGCTGAACAAGGGCCCCCAGCCAGATGGGAAGGCCCTTTCCCGCGCAGTAATTAGTGCTTACTGAGTGCCAGTGGCCAACACAAGGCGTTTATCTGAGCTGAGGTCCCTTCTGTTCCGTCACAGTGATTACAGCCTCTCACTGAGGGACCTTGTGCTGTACCAGGCAGGGGCCCGGGCTGTCCTGACCTGTGTTTGCATCCCAGTAGCCAGACTGGGAACCAGACTGGCTATAGCTTGGCTGGTCTATTCCATAGTGACTTCGCCTGCTTCGGATAGTGATAGGGCCAGAACCCAGGTGGGCATAGAGACCAGTTAACTTGAGATGGCCTATGGGAGGGTGGGGGTTGGGGGGGATCCAGTCTCAGCAAGAGGGTGAGACCACGCCAGCCACCTACCTAGGAGGAGGTCAGAGCAAGAGTGATGGGGTGGCGGAGGAGGAGGAAGATGAAGTGTGAGGTGTGGGGGTGGGGCTACGGAGAAGGAGCTGCGGACGCCCACGCTGACGGGTGGGCAGACAGCAGAGGGAGCCATCAGACGCAGGCCTCAGAGTGTCACGCTTCTTCGTCACTGCAAGACAGGAGGCTCGGGTGACAGTCATTTCATTTCCCCTGTTCCCCTCTGTAAAAGCAGTAGTCTGAATAAAGGACAGTAGACACTCAAGTCTGTATTGGGGGGACATTAGGGAAGGCAGTGGCTTTTGGCAACCACAGACCCGAGACCTGTCTGACGTGCTACTGCTGCTGCCTTCCAGCAAGGTACCCACAGCTGTCAGCTCCTGAAAGCTTTCAGGCATGGAGGTCTAACCTGGCTTGTTAGGTAAAATATTACACATTCAAACTGTCTGAAAGACTGATGGTTGGGTGTGCCCTGTGAGCTGGCTCCTCCGCCTGGGTCAGGGGTGCCAAGTCATGGTGCCCCTGGCTTTCATGCCTGGTCTGCTGTGATGTGCAGGGGAGCTTATGACATGGCCCGCGGGCTGCCTTGTGGCCTGACCGTGGGTACCGGGCTGGGTGGGCAAGTACTTCCAGCCCCCACGTCTGGTTTGTAGTGTGGTTTCATCTTGGGCCTGAGCCTGCTATCCCCACTGTCCTCTACAGATTGAGATGGCCATTCTGCGGTTCCCTTACGAGTCCTGGGGAACCCCGTTCCAGCAGCTGAAGCAGGTGGTGGAGGAACCATCCCCTCAACTCCCAGCAGACCGTTTCTCCCCTGAGTTTGTGGACTTCACTGCCCAGTGGTGAGTTGCTGGCTCTTCCTGGACCACAACGTTTTTCATGTAGCAAATAACCTGCCTCACAACATGGTATCCAAGTGTGGGAGGCAGAAATAGAGCATAAGGAAAATCTGACCAATCTGTGGTCCTTGGGGGAGGTTTTAGTGCAGTCGTCTTAGAAAAGGATGGATCCAGTAGACAGGAAAAGAAAGAAAAGCATATGGAAGATGCAGATAAACAAGTTTGCATTTATTGATGTCTAGCACTTGGTATTAAAGTAGGGAACACACCCATAGAAGCTGTATAAAAATCATGTGTAAGGGTACAAAGGAAATAAGATGTGCAGAGCAACAGATGTTTTAAAAACATCTGTGGGCAAAGAGGTACTTGGAGGAAAATTCATAGCTTTTATTTCTTCTACTAGAAAACAGGAAAAGTGGAAAACATTTTCAGCCCAGCAGACAAAAGTCATTGGTCTGGTTGACCCCTGTTAGTTGGGGCCTTTGCTGTCCCAGGACCAGTGACGAGGTATCTCCTCTCTGATTAAGGACACCAAGTGTATGATAGTTAGACAGAACATCTCAGGCTTCTTGTCAGGGAAATTCTTCAGAACAGAAAAACACTGAGACCTCGAAAGGCGGGACGAACTTGCCATAAATTTGCATGCTTGGATCCCTGTTTTACCTTGAGAGGTCCCCAGATGGTCCAGCCCCTCCTTTCCTATGCCCCAGTAGCACATGTCACCTACTGCTGGAGGGGGGAGTCCAGCTTGCCTGGGCTTACCTGCTCCACGCCAGTGTCATCAGCTGCCCTGTTTTCTCCTAGCCTGAGGAAGAACCCTGCAGAGCGCATGAGTTACCTGGAGCTGATGGTGAGTGTGGATGGGAAGGTGTCTACTCTGCACTTCTTTGGGGCTGGGCAGCTGCTGCTGGTACTCACTGTGCACACGGCTCAGCCCTCTTGGTCCTGCACTCATGCACGTCAGTTTGGTCACTTGCAACCGTTGTGAAGGTGCACAGGTGGTGTGGCAGGGCAGAGGGACCGTGGTGGCATCAGGGAGGGCTTCCTGGAGCAGGGGCCTTTTGAGCCCAGTCTGGAAGGATGAATAATGGTCTTTGCCAATAGAGAGAAGGGTGGAGGGGGTGATCCAAGCACAGGGCCCAGTGAGGGAAAGCAAGGTTAGTATGTCTGGAGGGCAGCTGCAGGAGCTCAAGGAGGAACCACCAGTACCTGGACGGTCATGGAGGCCTTCCTAGGGTGCTGGGATTCCAGGAAGGTAAGGAAGAGTTTGCCGTGCAGGAGCAGCACAGAGGGGCTGGGGTGGCTTGGGGGGAGGGTGCCCCCCTTGTCTCACACAGTGACTGTGCCTTCTGTCCCTGCCAGGAGCACCCTTTCTTTACTTTGCACAAAACCAAGAAGACGGACATTGCTGCCTTTGTGAAGGAGATCTTGGGAGAGGACTCATAGCGGGCTGGCCTGGAACCCTACTCTGGCCCTCCAGAACCCCAAAGCTCTCTCTGTTGGGGCAGTGCATGCCCACAGTCATAAGCTACTGCCATCCTGGCCCTGGGTGTTCCGGGAGGAATTGAGGGGGCTACTCCCACTTGGCTCTGCAACTAGCCATTTGCCCCAAGTGCCAAAGAACCAGACCTTCAAGAGCCCCCAGCTGGGCCTGTGTGGGACTCATTAGTGCCTCTGACCCTGCTGCTCCAAGGACCCTGAGTTTCAACCCCAGACCCTGGACTTGGAGAGGCCCGGGTGCTTCTGCGGGATGCCGCTTCCTCTTGCAGAGAAGGCAGCCAGTGCCCGAGTGGTCGAGGCCGCTGCCTCAGCCCAGCTCCGGATGTCACCAAGTTGTATATTTTTTGTATCTCAACTCAATGGACTTTGCACACTCTGGACTAGGGTAGCCACACCTCTATCCTACCTTAGTGTGGAGGACACAGTAAGGGGATGAGCCATGTGAATCCCTGCAAGACTCCCAAAAGGGAGACACCTTGAGCCGCCGAGGCCTTCACCCCAGCAAACAGGGCCTCCGAGGGGTGCACCAGGCACCTGGTCCCCACCTGCCACCTGTGAGGGTGTCTGCTCACCTGTTCTTTTTCTTCTTCTTCTTCTTTTTTTAATTTATCCTCTGTTGATGTTTTCTTTTGCTTTATGGGGTTGGCTGTTTTTTTATTGCATGGTTTGGAGTGGATCACTTTTCTTCCACTTCCTGGGGTACCAGCAGGGGGAGACCTGTCCCTCTGGCCAGACTGGGGTCTAGAGGCAGGCCTAAGGTCGCTCACTGCTCAGAGTATGCCTGGGAGCTGTTCCCTCACTCTTTGAGAGTGACCAGCTCGGCTGGGGATGTGGATTTGCTTTGGTGTTGTTTAAAAAAAAAGAAAAAAAATTGTTTTGCAGAAAGGCCTGCCCACCTTGGGCCTTTTCCCGGTGTGGCAGGTACCTCGTTGCTGTTTTAATTAAAAAAAAAAAAAAAAAAAAGTGGAACAAATATTGTGTGAGACTGTGACAGTGAATCCCACTCCTCCGGAAAGCGGGTTCCTGGGACAGCTGGAGGGTAGTGTGACTGGGGGGCTGATCTGCTGACCCCCAGGGCCCGCACTTGGCAGGCCCTCCTCCACATGAGGACGCGGAAGGCTAGCTACCGGATGGAGCAGCGAACACACGGGCCCGGTCCCCTGGCAGGGGCCCCATCTCACCGTCAGTGAAGAGTGACTGATGACAGCCAGCGGTGGAGAGCGGTGCGCACACCACAGGAGCTGTGCTCAGGGCTGCACATGCGCCTCATTGATGGCGCTACGCTCTTCGGGTGTGACAAGAGGGCCGAAGTAACTTGCCAAAGCCACATGGCTGCAAAATGGAGAAACAGACTCAAGGACAGAGAGCAGCACCCTGGAGAAGCTGTGAGGGAGCGGAGGCAGCGCACCGAAGGCCCCCCGCTAGGCCCCAGCCTGGCGCTGTGTTCCACTGTAACCCTTCTCCGTCAGATTTCAGCGGAGGGGAACCTGCTTGCATAAGCAGGAATGTGGAGCTTGGTTAATGTCCTGAGGACTTAGCATCATTCAGTGTTGGTTTTACACTCTGGGGACAAGAGACACCCCCTTCTCCCCCCAATTCGGGCTCAGAGCTCTACCCCAAGTCCCAGGGATGGTGCCCATTGTCTGCGGGGTGGTCACATGCTCACCCCAAGCCACTCAGGCTTGGAGAGGTACCGAGGGGGTAGGGAAGTCTGCCCGCTGTTTCAAGGCGCGAGAGCTCTGTTCCAAGTGGTCCCGGGTCCCCAGGAGGTCTGTCTGCCTGTCTCCCTCTGTCCGTCCACTGAAGGCTGGTTTTCACTGTGGGACCTTTGCACTCACTGCCTGCTGTCTAGACTCTCTCCATTTTTCCTTGGCTAGCTCCATGTCGCCTGCTCAGGCCTTCCAGGACCACCCTGACGGAGGGGGCCCATCTGGCCCAGCTCATCCTGGACAGCCCTGACCCGTCCCAAGTGTCCCAGCGTGAGAAAACTGCCAGCCCCTGGCACAGGCTCCACCCTTACTGAATGAATACCGAATGCATAGATGAGGGAGAGAATAGCTCCCACAACCTTACGTGTGAAGACCCGCGCAGATTGGTCCACAAGCAGGCGCAAGCGTGCGAGTGCGCCCGTGCTCACACGTGCGTCCCTCCGACCTCGGGTTCCTCGCACAGGACCAGGACGGTCCGACCAGTTCCAGGGGCGCGGCCGCGATTGCCTCTCCTGAAGCCGCCAGGAGGTGGCAGAGCCCCGACAGTGACCTTGTCCCTCGGAGCCCCGCCCTGCTTCCGAGCGCCTTGGTCCTGGAGAGGCGGGGACTTCCGCGTGGCCTGGCATCCTCAGCGGCGGCCGAGTGCCCTGAGCAGATTAGTGGCCCACCTGTTGGTTCACGCCAGGCCACCGCCCCTCCCAGAGCTTGCCCCGGGGGCCGATGGACGGTGGCAGGGCCGGAGGCCTGGCACACGGGTTCCTGCGCACAGCTGTCTACAGTGGGCGGGTCACTGCAGCTTCCAGAGAAATCTACAGTTTACAAAGCACTTGGCAGCCTTCCAAACAGGGCTTGCAAAGTAATTTACAGTTTGCAGATACCCTGTGTACCGGGCCTTAGAGCACTTCCAAGTTTACAAAGTAGTTAACAGTTTGCTAAGCCCTGGCCAAATTAGACATCACTTGATAGTTTATATTTCTCTGTATCTTACTGTGAACACCAGCTGTTTTCAGCTTACCACTTATGGGATGCCTCAGTTTTTACAAAAGGTGTCCAGAAACGGACATGGGAAAGCTGGGGTGCAGATCACACTGACGTTTATAAAGCACAGGTGTGGGCCCCTGACGGTTTATACGACCCATGACTTTCCTTCTCTGCTCCTAGCCCGAAGTGCAGGCTCCGTCCTTCCCTGCTCCCGGGCCCTGCGGGGGAGGCCTTGGCGCAGGAATCTGTTTCTCACCAGGCAGCGGGGTCTGGACAGGTGGCCCTCCCAGCCCAAACTGATGTGTTTCTGGGCTGATGGATGACAGAAGCACGTGCACTTTTCTGCTTCAGTAACAGTCCTGAGAATCTCTGCACGAAGCAGCAGACAGGCCTGTTCGGGAGGGGACTGCCGCTGATGGAGACTGTGCAAATTCCTTTCTGGAAGCCAGGGCAGGCAGCCTCCTCGGTGAGGGTCAGCTTCATCTCTCTCCTCAGAGCCCGGTGGTGGCTCCCAGTTCTCCAATCAAACTCTCCCGGTGGCTTACGGTGTCCCGCAACATAGCCCCCGCCCCCTTTTCATTCATATGGTCTCAGATACCCCAAGCATTGGTGTGCTCCAGGACCTTTGCACTAGCTGCCCTCTCCTCCCAGAGCACTCCCTGGAGAAGTGCTGCTTCCCAGAGCCCATCCTCAGAGAAGCCTCTCTGCCCTGGCCCCTGCTCCAGTTTCTTTGTACATCTGCATTTTTGTCCAGTCTCCACCTCTGATTCTGCACTGGGAGGGGCCGTCTTGCTCAGGACAGTGATAGAGGAAACAGAGCAGGCATTGAGAAGTTGGCCCCCAGGCCCCAGGCTGAACCCAGGAGCCAGGTGGTACCTCCCTCCCACAGACACTGCCAGAGCTGTGCCAGCGTTTGGGCTAGGCAGAGCCAGGCAGCCCTCAGGGCACGGGGTGGGGCTCTGCATTCCAGAGAAGGGGCGTATGGGGAACATGGGCAGTGGGCAGCAGCACGGTGGGGAGGCCAGTGTTTACACTGGGGTCCCCTGCACCCCGGCTCCCCAGCTCTGCTCCCGAGGGCAAGGTCCCTAAGGGGCCTCTTGTTCACCTGGCTGCTGTGGACTTAGGCACGGCAGTCCCCAACAACATCCCTCTGCCCTCTGCTTCCCGTGTGGGTAACTCCAGCCCGGGGAGAGCCGGAAAGCAGCCCCCTCTACCCTTTCCCCTCAGGCTGCTTCCCCGGCTCCGTGGTGGGCAGGGTTACCTTACCTCCCGGCAAGGATGTGAGAGCATCTGGCCAAAGCCCCCTCCAAGGGGCTGCAGACACCCCTCCCAGCTGTGCCCCCACCAAGACCAGAGCGTCTGCTTGCCTGCCGCCCTGCTGGAGAACTCACTCCCACCAGCACTTCCAGGAGGGGGCTGAGATCCATGTTCTTGGCCCCTCTCCTCCTGCTTGCCAAGGCCTGCGATGCAAGCCCTCATGTGTAAACCTTCTTGTGAAAGTCACTTTCAATTCTTCAGGAGCCAGGTGGGAGGGTCTGTATATATATATATATAGTTATATATATATAGCCGGCTGTACCGAGTTTGGTGGACTTGGTGTCTCCTGCCCAGCACAGCCGGGTTCTCCTGTGGTTACAAAGGTTTACTGAGGTTCTTGCTGTGCTCCAGGCCACCCAAGGGTGGCCAGGTCCAGGGAGAGCCCTGAAGCCAGGTATCCTGTCCCTGGGTGAAGCCCGGCTCCACTCCCAGTGGGCCCCCTGCCATGCCAGGTTTAGCTGCAGCCGCCTCCTCTGGCGTTGTAGAAGCCGTGGGCTGCTCTATTTCTGTCCCCGCCAGCCTTCTGGGGACTTGGACCGGGGAGACTTGGGGAGGTTTCAGCAGCTGCACTGTCTGGTTGGGAATAGAGTGCTGCTCTGTGTACCTAAGAAGTTCCTCCTTTCTCCAGCTCCCCAGTTGTCTATGGCTCCCTGTTGCCCATGGCGCCAAGGGAAAGAGAGACCAGACATGAGCTCTCTGCAGCGGGCTTGTCCTCTGCAGTGCCCACTGTGTGCCCGGCAGCACTGTAGCCCTGAGTGGCCCCCAGCAGTCTCGGTGAGGGCCTCGGGCTTGGCAGGTGCAGACGTACATATGCTCAAACAGTATTTCTCACCTTTGGCCCATTACGATTCCCTGAGGAGAAACATCAAATTAAATTAGAATTAATTAATTCATTTAAACCAATTAAGCTTAGTTGTGATTAAGCAACTCAGGTTGGTGGATTAGTCAAATTATTGAACTCTGAATTTTGAAGCTCCCGAGGTGGAGGGGTTGGTGGCCCTGAAGAGGAAGAGGGTCTGGGGATGGATCACATGGGCTGGTTGGAGGCTGGGAGGCTTGACTGATCTCCGGGTCTAAGGGAGCCCACCAGGGACTTTGAGCAGAGGATGGGTGTGCTCTGATTTACATTAAGAGAAATGTAGCTGAGCGTGCTGGCCACACCTATAATCCCAGTACTCAGGAGGTCGAGGCAGGAGGATCATAAATTCAAGCTCAGCATGCAGAATTTAATGACCTCTCGAGACCCTGTCTCAAAAAATGAACAGGGATGGGAATGTAGCACATTCAGAAGGCCCTGGACTCAATTCTCTGTACTGAAAAACAAAAAGAAAAGAAAAGTAAAAAGAAAAAGAAAAATGAAGCCGGATGTGATGGCGCACACCTTTAATCCCAGCACTTGGGAGGCTGAGGTAGGAGGAGCGTTGAGTTCGAGGCCCGCTTGGGCTACAACATGAGCGCAAGGCCGGCCGGAACTACATAGTGCGACCCTGCCTCAAAAAAAGTAGGGCCGGGAGTTTGGCTTAGTGGCTTAAGTGCCTGCTTGGCAGGTGCAAGGTTGTGAGTTTGATCCCTGGTAACAACAACAACAACAACAACAACAACAACAACAAAAGAACAGCGAGTCCGCTCCCCTGAGGTATGCCGTCTGTGCCAGGCAGACAGCTTTTGCCCTTAGAGCCCTGCTTGGCAGCCACGTGAAGGTCTGGCCCGTGCACACCCAGCCCAGGTGGCCCTGTGGGTTCTCTCATCTTAGCCTGTGTGACCTTGAAGATGTCCCATTTCCCCTCCCTGCGAACTAATGGTGTCCCTGCCGGAAACTGCTAAGACGGTCAAGGGTGGCTACGCACCTGGTGCTCAGCTCACACTCCTGTCCTGCTGGCCTCTGTCCTCCTCGTCCCCTTGGGGCCAGTCCCCCATTTGCTCTCCCCCACAGTTGCCTTCAACGCTAAGTGTCCCCCACGACATGTGCCCCTGACTGAGCTTGGTTCACGCTGAAACGCTGGTCTCAGTAATTAAGGCACCGGTCCTGAGACTCTAGTTCTCCCAGGCTATTTGACCCAACAGAGGCAGACCCAGACCTGGACTACAGCAAGCGCAGAGTTGGGCCGGGCACTCGTCAGAGCTCACTTGGTGCCCTGGGTCTGCGGGCACCCTTTGGCCAGTTGTCCTGATCCTCAGGCTCTGCTTGGCTGGATATGAGGTGGAAAACAGAAAATGACTATCCAACCTAAAGGAGGGGGTTTTCTGGGCTTAACTGTGGGACTTGCTGAATGGATAGGAGAATTTTTAGGCACCATTGGGTCTCCAGGGATCCAGGAATCCAAGAAAATTTGGTCAAGACTCTGTGGTAGTCTTGGCCCCAGGCATGAAGCTTAGGGTCCCAAACCACAGCCTGCCCCTCTCAGCCCATGCAGCGAAAAGTGGCCAGGGCTCAACACAGGGGCTCCTTTCCAACGAGGAAGGGTTTTGGGTGCTGGACAGCTAATTCAACCAGCATATATTCACTGTACCCTCCTTTTCTGCCAGCGAGCTCCTACTTACCCCTCAAAACTCACTCTCATCGGCTCTTTCTGACACCCTTCCCGGCCTCAATCTGGCCCCACCATAGAAGCGACTTACCTACAGCAGGTGCCTCAGTGTCTGCTTTACCTGGGGCCCTCACTCCTCGAAGGCGTAGCTGCCTGACTCTCCAGTCAGGGCAAGTCTGCCCCATGGTTCTCTGGGGCTAAGGCTGCTGGCTTGGGAGCCAGGTCCCAGGGGCTTCCAGGGATTTTCCTGAGCCAGCACCCTTCCCCTGTCTGAGAGCATGGCAGGGTAACCTGGCCAGACACTGCCTCTGAGAAGCATGGTGTGGAGCTGCTGAGCTAAACAGGAAGTGCTTAAATGACACCTGAAAGCACTGCTGGGCTCCCCCTGCCCCCTGGCCACCCCCTGGACGCTGCTCTCCTGCCTCCTTTCCCAGTCTGGGATCTATTCCCTCAAATTCTCTAACAGTTTCAAATTTTTCACAGCTGAGCTCCTCTCCTGTCCCGCCCATTGCAGCCCCTCCACTGTTGGCCATGTGACCCTGGGAAAATCATTGAACTTCCGGGTTCTTTTTTTTTTTTTTTTTGTCTTTCTGAGATGGGGTCTCGTTACACAGTTCAGGCTGGCCTTGAGCTCACTTTGCAGCCCAGGCTGGTCTCCAACTCGTGATGATCCTCCTGCCTCAGCCTCCCTAGTGCTGGGATTACAGGTGTGAGCCACCACACAGGGCTACACCTCCAGGTTCTCAACCCCATGTTTGAGGGCCCACTGTTTTCTCATGGTAGGCATCAGCATACGTATTTGGGCAACTGGATTCCAGGGCTCATGATGTCTGTTGGCAACTTACCAGAGACAGGGTGTCATGGTTGATACACTGTGTCAGTCTGAGAAGTTTAAAGTTTAGTGAAGTGACTGAGCAGCGAGCCAGGGTCCTCACTTTGTAAATATCCTCATCCTGTACAAGAGGAGGGCAGGGAGATGGTGTGAGTGCTACATGCACCCTAGGATCTGGTAGCCTGCTTACACTATAAGGGAGAAAAAAGAGGCTTGCTCCCCAATACCTTTTGTTCTTGCTGCTTTTGCTGTCTTCTGCTGCCTTGAAGTGTTGCCCCAGTGCCACACCACCCTGCCTTGGAGCCAGCTGATTATGGACTGAAACCTCCCACAAACTATGAGATGAATAAACCTTTCCTTCCTTAATTTTGGGTGTTGGGTATTTTGTCTCAGCAATGAGAGAAAAGTAACTAAGACACAGTGGCTGGAGACTGGGAGGCAGCACGTCCCTCGCCCGTGCAAGGACTCACAAGTGGTAGCCGCCATGCTGGTCATACCCCATTGGCTATCTTTTAGCTACATGGTGGTTGTGGCTGCAAGGGAGGCTGGGAAATGTAGTCTCCTCTCTGCATACAACCTTCTAAACCCTAGTGGGAGGGGCTTAGAAATGGAAACTATTCCCACAAGTAGGGAGGGCAGAATGTTACCCAACAGTAGGGCGAGGATTCTTGTTTTAGAGAGAATGGTCTTTGTTTAAGGAAGCATGCTGAGGATTCTGGGGGCTTGGTAGAGTTTTTGCAGAGGGTAGGCTAAATGGTACAGGGAGATGTAGGAAGCCCAGGGTTTTTCTGGGCCAGCTGGTAGTCCAGGACAGCCTGGGACGAGGAGTTGGGGGAGGAGGGGCCAAGAAGTAGCCAGGGAGGAGCTGCCAGGGAGAGGAGACCCTCATTTTGGAGCCTGTGTTCTAACACACACAGCAGCTGCGGAGGGGTTGGGTGTGGACGGAACTCACCAGGCACATGGAGGGAAAGACGAGGCCAGCCTGAGAGCACGACAGACTTGGGATTCAGGGATTCACAGCCTCCCTAGAACTGCAGGGGAGCATTGAGAATGCCAGCTTTCTCTCATGAGGGTTGAAGACGCTTAAATTATAAATACTCGTGGGTGTCCTTATTTTACAAGAAGTCAGTCTCAGGCATAGTTTGTGATCATCATTTTTGATGGCTGCCGGTCGTCCATCATCATGATACGTCACACACCCCTGAGACAGTCCCTGTGACTGCATGTGGCCTGACTCTTGAGTTTCACTCCAGTAAATGACCCTGCTATGGACATACTTTTAAAAAAATTTCTAGTGGCCATCTTTTGCAGGTAGTGTTGTTGACATTTCCTCAGGCACAATTCCCAGAAGAGAAGTGGGGTGGAGGGCGAGCGTGTTTGCCTGGAAGGGCTATGGTTTGTGCATCCAAATGGCCTCCTGACTGAGTCCTGCCAAGTTACCTGTCACCTGCAGAGCCTGGGAGAAGTCTTCACTCGCAGGAGTGGTGGGCCAGCGTGGTTTGTCTCTTTACTAAAATTTTTAAAGCACTGTAGAACACATTAAGCAGTTTAGAAAGAAAACTTACCTATACTGACATGTGCCAGAATTGATTTGTATAATTTTGATTCATAGCTGCCAAATACTTAATTGTGTGAAAAATTTATGCATGCCTTTTATTATGAAAAGTTCAAGCATAAACAACAGTAGAGAAAGTGGGATAACAAGCTTTGCAGAACCCACCACTTGGCTCAGAAGTGATAAACTCAAGAGTCCTGCCTCATTGCTACCTTCACCTACTTCCCCTCTCAAATATTTGGACATTCATTCCATTCGTCCCGGACATGGTACAATATACTCCACAAATATTTCAGAGTATTCAATTTCTGGAAGGTTAGGACTCAATAAAAGAATGACAATATCATTTCTCAATAGT